>VZTL01055787.1:7719-23397 GCA_013400535.1 Scopus umbretta | reverse complement strand
CCCCCCACATCTGGCCCTGCAAACTCTCCGTTTCCATTGTGCTGGCATCAGCACTCATTGCAGCGATGGAAGTTACCAGACCAGGGAGCTGATCCAGCTTAAAATTAGCAGAGGAAAAAAGCTTTCAGCTGTACTAATTCCCTCATTCAGCAGAAGGTGTAGCAGCATTAGCTACGGTGCCAATGTGGAGGAAGGGTTGGGAACATGCTGCCAGGCAGCAGAGTGGGACCTCCCTTGTCGGCAGCCACTTTCACATAGAAAGGATTAAGCGGGTTGTGAAAGTGTTGTCTGAGTCCCATCTTCCAAAGAGATTTGTATGCTGATGAGTTTGAGTATCACTGAAACCGGTGGCTGCTCAGGCCGAGATCCTGAGCAGGACTTGGGCATGGCAGCACGCACTGACGTGCCACCTCGCCCCTCAGGCCAGAGCCTGCAGTCCCTAAGGAGGCAACGGAGGGTCCCCGTGCTGTC
The DNA here is from genome assembly GCA_013400535.1 of Scopus umbretta. Classification (NCBI taxonomy): domain Eukaryota; kingdom Metazoa; phylum Chordata; class Aves; order Pelecaniformes; family Scopidae; genus Scopus; species Scopus umbretta. The sequence continues at coordinate 22,926 of VZTL01055787.1, read as the reverse complement.
CTCCTGTGCAGCTGCGCAAGCACTGAGGAGACAAGGCTGGTTACACCTCAGCCCTCTGGAGCTTGGATGCCTCCATCCCCTTGCAGTGGCCATCACCAAGAGGAGATGCTTCCATGTGGTCTTTAAAAGCGAGATGCTCGGCTCCTTCGGAGCACAGCCGACAGCGATGCTGCTGCCCCGCCACAGCTGCCGGACGGCTTCTTGGCAAGGAGAGGCCGGTGTGAAGTGCTGCGTCCCAGCTTACCTGGAGAGCACCTAGAGGGTGTTATGGGACAGTGGTGCCAAGTACACCATGGTAGCAATTTTGCGTGATAGGGAAGGCTTTAATCTTTATGGATTGCATGGGAGGGAAAGAGGAAAGAGCAACAGGAATGCTGGGTTCATCTTGTGTGCAGGCACCGATGCATGCCAAGTCCCAGGCTTTGACACAGGGATGGACTTGCCCTCCCCGAGAGCGCCCTGAGCACAAGATCTCTCTTGCCCTCTAATTAAAGGATGCCATGCAAAATAAGGCTGCGACCGGAGGGCTGAGAGCCAGGAGAGCAGGTTGCTCCTGAAGGGACTGGAACCATTCTTCGTGGAGCCTCGCGAAGCGAACTGGAAGCCACTCGGAGGACTGCAAATAAGGTTTCTGCTAGCCCTTAAAGCTGCTACCGGGTAAAAAGGCAGAGTATTTTGTGGGGAGCCCTTCTCAGCAGACATGCTTGGACACCACTGACAAGGCTGCAACCATTTCTCTTGGGGGTTGTGATTTAGAGGAGTGCAGATTTCGGTACGGTTCTCTCCTCTGGTTCAGCTCTCCTTCTGCAGGAGGTAGGATCTGGCTGTGCTACGGGAGCAATCAGGCTGCTTCTCTTGCTTCCACATTGCTGTGTAAGGCGAAGTTTTCTCTTGCTTCTGCTGCAACCAGAGCGGGTGGAGAGCTGAGGGAGGCAGCCTCTCCCAGCAAATTTTGCCCGATTATCTCTTCTGGGTAGGCAGGATTGCATGGCAATGGCTTTCCCAGCCAGCCTCCCTCTCATCCCTTCACTGTGGCACTGGAGTCCTTCTATGCCCCGCTCCACCTCTCCTCCTCTTTTCCCTCCCTACTTTTAGAGCAGCTGCCTAGAAAACACAGGAGGGTGCAGGCAGGAGCTGTACAATCAGGAAAGAGGAGGAGGGATTGCCTGTTGATTTTGCCAGGGGATGCTGCCTTCACGGGAAGGGAGAGCAGAAAGGAAGCTGCTGTAGTGGGAACAAGGGTGCTAATCCACAGTGCTCTTCCAATCTGATTTATCTGCCCAAGGTCCTGAAGCCAGCCTTGCCTAGTACGTGACCTCTTTCTGAAAGAGATGCTGAGCAGCTCAGTGCTTGCAAGAATAAGGTGCTTTTGTCAGGTTGTGAACAATGTTTTAAAGAGCTGAGAGCTTTGGTGTGAAAGCCCAGATAACTATGTTCCTTTGCACTGTCGGGGCTTGGTGGATGAAGAGAATGGCACAAAAAATCTTTATATTTTGGAATTAAATGTTTTTATGCTGCCTTTGCATCCTTTACCAGATCTCAGACCTGGAGCAGTACCTAGGTGGATGTTGTGAGCCCTGATGTGCCTGGCAGTCCCTGGGAGCTGTTGCACAGGACAGGGAGCTGCTGTGGAGGACTACGTGACCCTCGCCAGCCTTCCTACCCAGCCTTCCTTCATACAGAAAGTGAGAGGCAGGGGAGGATGTTGTTCACCAGGCCTTCATCTGATGTGGAGTCAGCACATAGGGTGAGGAAGACGCCTTGATTTCCACAGTGCCCTTTTGGTCTGCATTTACGTAATGACTTACTCAGAAAATCCTGAGGAAGAGTTCCCATGAGAAACGTGGCTAAGGGCCCTGACCCGTGGGCTGAACTGAATAGTCGTGCAGGGTGAGGATGTTGATGTTGATGATGCTGATGGTGGTGGGAGCCTGTCCTCTGCAGCAAGAGCTGGGCTTCAGGGGCTACCATGCTGGCTCCCTCCTCCTCCCCCAACTCAGTGGCCAGAAAACATCTCCAGATGCAATGGCTTTCTCCATGAAGCTAGGCTTCAGACTCTGAAGCACTTTCTGCTTTTGACTGTGTGTTTTGGACAGGATCCCCTTCCATCTGCATTGATGCAACTATTGTTTGTATACACAATTTTAAGAAGGGATTTCCCTTCCTTCCTGCTCCTTTTAATATCGTGTAGCAGCTAGAAGCAGGGAAGAGAGACTGGCACCATATGACCAACCAGCTGTCTGTGGACTGTCAGAGCATATTGTGGGGAACACAATGTGACTACCTTTGATGCTTGATCATTCAGTCTCTGTTGGCTAAGCTATACGCTGTCTTCTTTCCATTCAGTTACCCTGAATGTCATGTGCTGGGTCAGTGCACGGTTTAGGTGGCAGTATTTTGAGTGAAAAAAAAAGGTAACGTGGTCCACATCCAGTGCCTGGTAAGAGCCCCTTCCTAGAAAAGCTGTGTGACTCACGCCGTCTGAGCATCTACTCCCAAGTCATCCTTTCTGTTGTAGAGCAATGCCTTCACTTTTCTTTGTTTCCCTTTTCTAAATTTTTTGAAAGGAATGAGAGCGGGCCACCTTTGCTCCAGCATCAAGGTGGCAAACTTAAGTGGTTAGGAGAGAGAATACAAAAGGACGTGGAGCAAACTAAGTATAGATGCCACATGCTGACTAATGTTGGAGAGATGGTGAGTTGTCTTTGACCTCAGTCCTCTCAGTTTTCTCTGCAGAGGAAACACAAATGCATTTTAAAGGTCTTTTCTTTCTTTGTGAGTAGCAAGGACATATGAAGATACATAAGTATCCTTCAGTTTCCACTGGGAAATCAAGATGCTCTTACGGAGGGAAAGAAAAGCACCCTGAGGTGCACCGAGAACATAGTCCATGATCTGTCACTTCTGCTGGGGTCCCTTCAGTGCACTACAGCAGGGAAAGGCAATCCCTGGGCACTGGGGAAAAGCTATTCTCTGTGCCACTTGAGGCATTTATCAGATAAGGGCCTTTCTGAGGATGTCTCCTAAACTATACTCTTTGACGCAGCTGGTCTCCAGAACTGTTAGGCACAAGCTCTTCAGGCTGAAGTTTGATGTGTGGAGATCCCCAAGAAATTGACCCAAAAAGGGGAAATGTTCTTTTAGGAAAAAGAAAAAAGTCCGTCCTTTACCATCAGATGAAATTAGTCATTTCTAAGAAGCCACACTTTCTCTGAATTGGCAGATCTGAGTTCCCCCAATATACAGATGACAGTGCTATACACTGCTACTTTGCCAGCAGACATACTGCCTTAGTTACTCAGAAATATGTTGTGTTTTATTTGACAAGTGGTAAAAACATGGTCTGCTTTACTCCTCTTTAACATTCTGATTTTTAGGCTACTGAGGTACACTCCTATGCATTCACCTATTCAAGGAGGATAGGTTCTCATAAAAACTGTATGATGATTGTTATTGATTTTTACCAATAGTATGTTCTTTTTGTCTGTCACTTCTTTCTTCCCTCTCACATTATTTATACTGAAATCGTTTTCCTTCTTGTGCACATCAGCGTGATTATCTTTCTTCCCAAACTACACACTGCTGCTTTTGAAGTGTACCGATTTTTGCAAACAAGTTTCCAGCTATTATTTTGGGGTTGTAATTCACCTGAATGGACATAGAGTTATTGTCTCTTCCTTCCTGCAGATATTTTTCTGAAGTTATGGAAGCCTGTGGAAAAACTCACTATATTAATTCAGTGTTATGGACTGAGATTAGGACACGCAGCTGGTGTCATGTTGTACCTGCTGCAAAGCCTCAACACAGCAGAAAGAGCTGCTAAGTACACTGCCTGGAGTAGAAAGTTTGAGTAATCAAGAAAGGGGAAATGGTAAGTAGTGTGGGAGTAGAGTTGTTCATCATTTCCATCTCAGCTCCTTCTGTAGGAAAGGAAGAGAACTGAAACCTGCAGAAACCTAATTCTGATTGCAAGAACATCATAGCAAATACACCTGATTTACTGCTGATGCACTTAGAGAACTGTTGTGGCTAGATAAGGCAAGTCAAAGCAGTTCTAACATACTAGCACAATTTACTTAACAGAACAGAGCTGATTTGAATTTTGGTGAATTAAGAGATTTTGAATTAGATTTTCTATGACCCTGTTTTTCTTCCCTTCTTTCTCCTTCTACATATTCTCTTTCTCCCTCTCTCTTTCCTTCTCCTTCTTACAGAAGCTGGTTGGCAACTTGGGGTGGTTTTTCTGTCTGCATTTTTTGCATTTAGCCCCTGTGTTTTGGAGAAGTTTTTGCCTGCAGCAGCCTAGCCAGGCTTCCAGGGCTGGAAGCACTCTTTCTAAAACACATATGTAGATGTCCTCCACCTTTGTCCCTCTTCCACGATGGAACTGAAGAAATCTCTGGGCCTCAGGGCTATGTTCAGTCCTCTGCTCCCTGTGTCTCCCCTAGCACCCTGCCCTAAATGTTACTGGTTTTCCCAGATGGATGCTTCACAGCCCACAGAGACCTAGAAGAGGCTCTATCCTCACTTCCCATCTCCTCTCTTGTACCTAGGAAGAAGATAGGAGATGTTCGTATCTCTCCACTCTTCTTGTTGATTTCTGTTGTTTCCTTTCCCTCCTGGCCCCACGGAAAGACTAGGGAGTCCAGTAACAGTCTCTCTTTGTCTTCTCCTGGTTTTGGGGACAGAAAGGAACGGGATCCTCTCCTCTTTGCTATTGTCAGGACTACTGAATCCCTTCCAGACCTGCTTATACCTCTCCTGTGATCCAGTTTGGGTGAAGCACAAAGTTACCCATTTCTGCTTGATTTCGCAGAATAGCACAGATATTTGGGAGAAGCAGTGGCTGTGGGAAAATGACTTTCTTATGAACTACAAGAAAGAAATAGCTGAGGTCATAATGGGTGCATCCTCCTTTACCCTACAGTCTAGGTCAGCCTCCTAGAATAATGTCCCCGGGGAGTGCTGATTTGTTTTAGTGAAATACAGATTTCAAGGGAAATCCTGATTACAAGGGAGAAGATCGTGTCTCAGGTAACATGGGCTTCCTCTAATGTCCCCCTTTATTACCCTATCTTCTAACAGTCCTGTCTCACATCTATTTCTTTTTTTTACACATGCGTCCCCTGTCAACCTCTCTTCTTCCAGGGGTCTGTTCCCACTCCTAGGGAGTGTAATCTTAGTCTTTCTATTGTCTTGGATGTCCTTTGGAGGGGGGGGGGAAGAGACAGTAAAACTGTCTTGTATTTAACAGGGTAAGTGCTAGTTTCCTGTAACCCACATCTCTGGTGCTCTGTTTTTCCAGGAGAGACAGGGAGGGGCATGGAGGGAAGAGGCAGCACTACTGAAAAAACCCACACACCAGCCTTTTAAGCACAGTTTGAAAAGGAAGGAGGAGGGAACAAGAGAGATCCTAATCTTAACATATATTAGGTGCTCACAAACAACAGTGGTGGGTGTGGACCGGAAATCTCTGTCGATGGCTAGATGGTAGATTAGGCAGATTGTTTGCCTTCGGATGGATAGATGGAAAACAGCAGGAAAGATGCAAGTAGGGGCTAGAGCAGAAGGGTGTGAGGTGAGCGATAGAAAGAAAAGTTCAGGCAGCTTGCAGAGAAGAAGGAGATCGAGACAGGAGCTGGGATGGGGAGGACAGACAGAGGATGCAGGAAAAAAAAAAAAAAAAAAGATGGGAAGAGGAAAGCCGTGGGAGTTAATCCAGTTCCTATTAAACTGACAGCATTACTCGTTAGAGATAGTAGGCTTGGCTCATAGGGAGATTTTGAAATAGGATAGAAGGAGGAAAGAAGGACTGGTAGACAAGAGGCAGGCCAAAAGAAAGAACAAGGAGAAGGAATACGCTAAAATGGAAACAGAGAAGAAAGAGTGTTGAAAATGAACACAGGGAAGCATGCTTATACATAGGAAATATGCTGGAAAAGGAAAGGGAGATTGAAACCAGAGCAAAGAAAAATGCATGAGATCATTTTGTTATTTCAGATTTCCATCCTACATGATATGAGAGTTCTGGCTGTGGAACTGAGGCCTTGAGAAAAGTTTGTGGCACATGTGAAGATGTGCAGGGGAGAAAGTAATTACAAACGATAAAATGGATGATTTTATGCAGATTAGATCTGACTTCACTTTCCTCTTAAGCTTTATACCCCAGAAGTGGAGCAGGCTGGTAAAGCGTGTTGGGGAACTGGGTAGGGAAGATGAGGAGTAGCAAGTAAAAGGGCTAATGACTGGATGGTTTGCTACAGATCTGTGTCTTGGTGTTGATTGACATCTAAGGAAATGAAAGCTTCACCTGAAGCTCTTGTTGAAGCTGGGGCATTAAAAGGCCTGTCTTCATCGTGTTTCCTCTGGCATGTGGGTTCCCTGCTGACAAGGCATGACCTCGTGCTTGGGTCTTCACCCCGGGGAGAGCGCAAATACCCAGCTGCCTGTTCCCACAAAACCTGCAGGAGATGGGTATCTCTGGCTGCACCTAGACTGCGAAACACCGTGAGCCTCTGTGCCCTGGGTCCCATGGCTTTACTCGCACCGCATGCAGGGACAAATGCAGTGCCAAATGTCAGTGCTGCTGTCCCCTCCAGCCCCAGGCTCTGGTTTCCAAAGGAGGGAAACGTGCATGTGGAGTATGTGGCACACTCCCCCAGGTACCCTAGTATATGCCACCTCCAAAGTTGCTTAGGGCATCAGGTAAGTGCAGTTGGAAATACCAACTCCTTTGTCAAACCTGAGTGAAGTGGGCTGATGGATTAAAAACTTGGTAAGGGAGATCCAGGCATTCATGCATGCACAGAGCAAAATCACATGGACTTTTTTCTCCTAGAAACCAGGCTTAAAGCAAGGCTCTTGATCAGGCATGCTTTCTGGAGAGAGAAGACAGCAACAGGCTGCCCATCAATGGAGAGCAAGCTGCGTGGGCTGTATAGGGTGCTGGTCCCATGCCTACACCTGGGAGAAAGCAGGTCCCAAACCTCGGAGGGGTTTGTGGTGCAGGAGGGTCAACTGCCTGAATGCTTCCAGGGTGGGTGTGGAGACCTGCCTGCTGCAAGCTGGGTGAGGTCCCTGGGGTGAGTGAGTTGGGACGAGGGAAAAACTCGCTCCGAAGTGTAAGCATGCCTCGGGGCAGCCCGTTGGCTTTGCTTCTGTGCTTCTCCGCCTCTCCAGGACTAGATCAATACACTCGAGTGTAAAGGCACAGGTTCCCACTCACTGCAGTCATACACGGAGTCCCGTGGGAGAAACTGCCACTGGAATGGCCCAGACCTGCCCAAACAGCCACAGTTGGGCTGTTAGTGTGAGAAATATTGACCCACCCCACAGACCAGCAACTCAGCTGGCATCCCTGTGGAAGGAAATTTGCCATAACGAGGGGGAGGTTTGTGCTGAGGTGAGGTGCTTTTCCATGTGCTGTCTTCTTGCCTATGCACTTTTGTGACATGAGCAGGGTCTGGTGAGATTATCTTATTTTTCTCCACAGCGTCATAGCAGGCATCGTTGGGAGTGGTGGATATAGCTTCACTGTCTGAGCTCCCTGTGCTCAGCCCAGAGCTTAAAGCACGTCCCCAACAGGAAAAGAGGGTCTTACAAAAACAGGGTCCCAAGCTTTAATAAGCCTAGTAGGTCTATAGCAGCACACTTTGAAGAAAGAAATACAAGCAGATGAATATATTCCACTATATATGCTTCTTAAAAACTTGGTGTGCTGTTGAGAGCATTCGTGTACACAGGTCATGGTTACAAACTTCCCAAAGCAAATTCCGAAGCCTTCTTTTCTTGTAGTGTCCCTTCCCACCCCATCAGACAGGTACAGCCCCTGAGAGTGGCAGAAAACAGCTACCCTGACTCTTCAGTGTTTGATCCCAGTGCTAGAGAGCTTACCATAAGGTAGGATATGGGAAATAAACTCTCAGGTATTTTTTAAAGTTGGGAAATAAAGACGTGTGGGGTTTTGGACATAGCCATCTACGGTTTTAGATCCCTCAATTTTTCTTTTCCTGGGCCGTGGCAGCTGTATATGCAGCACAAATTCCCCAAGGCTGGAGGGGTTTTTTGTTTCGTTTTCAATCCTGGCGCATTTTGTTCGCTGTTCTTCAGTCTGCTTATTGATTCTCAGGTTTTTTCATGACTTTAAGTGCCTCTTGCTTTGTCCTCCTCCCTTTCCTCCCTCCCCCTCCCCCCAAAACATACCAGCCTGCATTCTTTTAGGCTGAATCTCCATTTATTTACTGCCTTTTTAGGAGCATGGTTCTTTTCCTAAGGCTTGCTGAAAGAGAGATGACCATTAAGGTTTTTTTTCCCACTGCAGAGAAGGCTTTGCCCTGCTTTCTCTTGGTGTTTGTGGCAGATATGAAACTGTTGACAAAATGTACTATTTTTCATCACTACGGGTTTGAATCGTTCAGGCTGAAGCAAATGAGAACCATGTGCAAGCAGATGGAGGAAGAGTTCCAGCGTGTGGGTACGTTTCAACTCTGGGACAGGACATATCAGTTTAGCAAATTGTTTCTAGTGCCTCTTTCTGCATGGGGCAGTCCTCTAGCCCCAAATAAACCCCACCGAGTGCCAGGACTAGCTGTGGTGTTTGGCTGGTGATCTGTCAGTTCTCAGCACTTGAATAACTGCGACAAAGCAGCTATTCCAGAAACAACATTGCTGCAAGATGAATGAATTTATTTAAGCTTTCTATATTATTGTTGAAAAAGTACGGGACTAATGCATGAAATTCGCTCCGTGTTGATGTTCATGATAAGGAGTAAGATAAACCTTTGCCAATATTTTACTCTTTTATCAAAAAAAAATCAATAAAAGTGCTTCCTGGTAAATAGCGTGTTTGACATGTGGCCTGTCTGCCGCGGTATTTGAAAGGCTAACAAATACCTAGTATCCAGAATACTGTGCCTCCCTGGAAGATGAACGGCTTGGGGGACAGAAGGGGCTGTGCGTCTCTGCAACGCATTGTGTCTTTGTCCTCCGCATCTGCGGAGATGCTGCAAGTCTTAACACACCGATCCTGCTCATCCCCCCGTACCCTCTTTCCTTCCACTCTTTGGATCAGTAGAGGAAACACTGCACAGTCGCATCCATACTCAACGTGGTACTGACCCATCAAGGACTTTTCTGGAGTCTAGTCCAGACTATTAGTCCTGCACTAATAAATGATGATTTATTCATGATCCTAAAAGTGCTTTCAAATCCAGGGAACACTTTTCAGCCAGGGTCCTTCAACCCCCTCCTCATCCCTCCCTCCCATTTCCTACAAGCCATGCGGTATTTGCCCTGAAGTCAGTGCAAACCTGAAGGCACAGCTCTGATGGGAGGGACCTACACTGTCTTCTCGCTTGCTTATGCAGGTCGAGGTATGTTCAGCAATACTTTACTCCTCTTATATAGTGCTCTGCAATGTGTCTTCTTCGTTGCTGTTTTTGATTAAGGTATGCTGAAAAACGTAGAAGTGATTGGATTGCTCTCCCCTGATCATCCTCCTGCTAACATAATTCATTGTCATTTAGAACGTAATTCACTGCTAGGGACGTGATTAGCTTGGATTAAGACACCATTAAATAAACAAGGCTAGATAAAAGTAAGATGGCTGCAAAAAAAGATGGAGTCTTTGTGCATAGGCTCACATCTTGTGATTAGCTGTGGTGGAAAAAGAGATACCTAGAAATTTCTTAAGGGCTGTGGGAGGTCCCGAAGCAGTCTATCCACTATTTTAGAGTTAGTTTGAGTGTGATCAGTGGTCTTAAAACCAGTAAGTATATAATGATTGACTGGGGAATGCCTGTATACCTCCAACACAGTCTCCTCAACGGTTTCCTCATCCTCCTACCCTAGTGAGTGCTGGTGTAGTGCTCACTGGATGTGAAATGTCCGAAACCCCAAATGTCTAGTTGAAGCCATGGTTCTCAAGCTCTGTACTACATGTCCCATAAAATGGGAGAGTTTAAGGAAATTAGTGTCTCATCCTTTTTGGCACCCATCTCTAGAGCACGTGGAGGTTGAGGTGGTAGTTTCTTGACTCTTCAGCAATGCTGTGAAGTCAAGGAAGCTATTGCTTCCACCCATGAGTTGAAGGATGAGTTCTGCTTCAAGAGCTTCTGGTATTCACGATTCTATTATACCCAAGTGGAACATTAAAATTTCCATTTTTCCAGTGGCTGCAGAAATATCTTAAAACAGCTAGGCAAAGTTACCATGGCCCTGAGCAGCAATAGAATACTGTTAACTGAACATAGGACCAAACCTTTATGTTACACATCAAATGAGAGTTTATAACACTTTTTACATGGCCTTAGTAAGATCTAAGGACAGATTTCACCAGGAAGCATAATGCATCGCTGTAAAAACTAGACTTTTAATTCTCCTCAGCCTGAATGTCTCCGAGCCCAACTCTGCCTCCCTTACAATAAAAACATAATGTGGTTTAGAATTGTTCAGAAGGGGTACTTCCAAGAAAAGTTGTCTGTGTAAAAAGTAAGTGTGTTCCCAAACATTTGTTTTGCAAGTTACCTGACCTGCTGCTTTTTGTTTGTATTAATTTGGCTGTTAAATTTGATCCACAACTTCACGGAGAATAGACCTCTTGAAATTAGAACTCTGTCCAAAGCTCAGGAGCTGCATAAGAAAGTGTTAAAAAGCTACAGGTTTTGACAGTGGTCCACAAGCTGTGACAGCTAAGCTTTCTTCAGCAGGTGTAGAAACTCAAAATTAGAAACTTTAATATAGAATCGGCTGATGTACTTTGTTACCAACTTGGTACAGTTAACAATGTGGATTAGTCTTTTTTGCAATGTTTTTATGGGGAAATGTAACAAACAGAGAAACTTTTGTACTGTCATTTGGCCAAGTGTGTCTGAGCTAGAATGAAATTTGCTCAGTATATATTTTCCCAGTTTGAAAAATTACGCTTTTAAAAAGTCTGAATGAACTCAGTGGTATCATTTGTTGACCCACCTGGAAGAGGTGACCCGTCGGGGTCTGTTGACTTTCCTGGAATAGCTGGAGGAGGCTGGCAGGGGGACGGTGACCTGCAGACCGAGACTTTTGGTGGAATATAATCTTTCTGTGTTGACTTTTGCGTGACATTAGAGGTGGTAGTGACATTCATTTACATACTTCTGTTAAGTAAGCGGATGGTTCTTGTGTCGCCTTAGCCCTGTGCAGCACAGTCATGGGTACTCTGGGTATGTGCAAGGACATGAGAAACATGACTACCATACCTTGGAGGGACAAGGGGTGGAATGCTTATTAGGAAATACAAAAAACCCCAGCTATATCTGGATCCCTCAAAACTTGATTTGAACAGGTGAAGTTCTTTCCATTGACACAACTGCATCTACTTCCAACAACAGCCTAGGGAATTAAATCTTAAAGGAAAAAAATCAAAATCTGATATAATGAAAACCTTGAGAGGAAACTGTGCCTGCGCAGCATATGGTAGACATTTGGTGTGACCTTTCACTTGTTAGCATTGCACAGGAGCCTTGTGAAGGAACCCTGGCAATTCAGAATTGTAGCATTCTACAGTACAAGTCTACCCTGAAAAGGGTCTGGTTAACTTCAGCCTCAGTTGTTTTGCCTCCTGAGCATGTCCAAACTGGGCCTGCTGAATTTAATGATAGAATTAGTTGTTATGATTTCATTGCTCTTTCTCTAAACCAGATCTAGCTATGCTTTGGAAATGTGAGCTGTGCTGGCCTTTGCTTTATAAACAGGAATGTTCAGTGGATTCTAGCTGTAGCAACTTGACTTTTAGGGTAGGTGAGCCAAAAATCATCCACCCTGATGAAAGGGTCAGTTCACAGGGCTGGTAGGATTTGCAGCATCTAAACAGTGGGAACTGAGCACACTTTGCACCCTGCAAGAAGGTGCAGGTCCACAGCAGTCCCTTTGGTGACCTCAATTACATTACAAGGAAGCCTGCGTATTGCAGGCAAGCAGGGAGCTGCGGGATGTGCCAGTCCGCTCCGAGGACCGAGACCACCATAAATAGAGAGCAGACTTGCCCCACGGTTTAGGTACAGCCACAGGGGAGCAGGGTGTATCTTTTTCTGCACAAGTGCTCCAGCCAGCTCAAGGTCTCTGTTGGCTAGGCGTAATGTGTTAGAGAGGTGCACCAAAGTTGATCATGTCCTTCCCATGCTGGGCAGCTCATTCAGGGCCAGCTTGGCTGGATCTAGGTAGTGCTGCTCTCTGCAGTGTAAACAGATGCTCTGAGCCCTGCACTGACATTTTCAGAGCATCATTTCTCCCGGAACAAAATTGTGCCTTAGCACTTGCTGCCGCTTTGGCTGTCTTCCTCTGTTTGTGACCTGGGCATCTCTGGCAGCAAGCAATTGCCATGCTACAAACGAGAGAGGATGACCGCAAAGGCAGGCAGGCAGGCTCGCTGTTCAACTCGCTTCATACCCACTGGTGCCTTTCATCAATGGCAACAACAGCCCAGTAGATTGTGCATTTTCATGAAAGTCCATATATTTCTATATATCCCAGTACAGATTGCCAAGGAGCCTGTACTTTCTTGTTACAAAGTTTGTTGTAAAGTTGTAAGTTGCTCTAATTTTCCTCCGGAGTTGTTCCTTAAAAAAGCAGAAATGGTGCCTGCAGAGAGGAAAACCAGAAGGCTTGGCAGGGCTTTGCTGTCTGAGACTCTACTTTTTCACTCTTGTCCCCAGGTGGGGAAGTCTCAGGTTTTTAATAAGCTGAAGAGGCGGTGAAGTGTTTTACAGCAGCTTTCACCCTGCCCAGAACGGAAGCCCCCAACTCACCTCTGGGCCTCTGTAGCTGCTGAAAACAGAATTTCAGGTCCCACTGGCCCAGGAATTTCAGGAGTGTGACATCTGGATCCAAAATTAACCATCGCAGTGTTGGCCCTTCTCAAATTCAAAAATTTTTTATCTGATCTCAGTCCAGTATACCTGTCACAACAGAGAGCTACCAGCCAGAAAGCTGTTAAGCGATGCACTTAAAATAGCTGAGCAACCAAAGGGTGGGAGCTGGGAAGTGATGAGGGCTGGCTTTCTCAACCACCTCCCAGCCATAAAGGACTAGGTTGCTCTTTCCAGTCCACTTCAGAACAAAGTCAACCCAGGAAATTAGTATCTCCGTCACTGGGAGAGTAGACTCATCCCTTTGACATGCCCTTGAAACCAACTGGAGTCCATCAGACAGCCAATTGCTTGGTCCCAGGCAAGAGGGAGCAAACTTCTGTGATTACTCGTTTATCGGGTTCCATGCAAAGTCGTACAGCTCAGCGGAGAGCTTAGCTGCACAGCTACGTACTCCACACCCAGCCTCGGCATTTCACGTATAACTTGCTGGGTAGGTTGTTTTTATTTTTCAGTATACGGAGAATGCTACCTTCCATGTCTTTGCTCACAGAATTAAATCCCACACACATCGCCGCTATATGCCCCTATGGTAAAAAGGTGCAAGTTGCTTCTGTAACTTCTAAATTAAATCAGCTTCCTGGCCCATGCTATGTCGCAGCTCAGCGCTCTCCTGCATAACTGGGTGCCATAGCGCATATTTTGGGACGTGTTGCTTCTGTTAAAGGCAGATCCCTTTTCTCAATGGAAAATTTTAAGCTGTTCCCACCAGTGACATCACGCCTTCTCCACTCCCTCGACCACAAAGGCGTATATTGATAGGCATGACATTTTCCTTTAATGCTTTCATTGTTTCCAGCATTTCATTTGGGTTGTTGTTGGAAGCCAGAAAAACAAGACAAAAGGCAAAGTATGTTAAGAAGGAGACCCAGCCTGCGTGCAAATGTGTCGTGAGAGACAGTCTCTGGCTCCAGAAAATTTTCAGGGAATTTGCTTTCCACAGGGCTTCTCCCAAATGACTTAGGATGACACTGTCATCCCAGCCCCCTGAAACCACTGCCTCCTTACTGCAGCTCACTGCAGTCCAATGCTTGGGTTTTGGTGCACTCTGCAGGGATCTGGCATGGCATTTTTAGAGCCTTTTAAAAAAGATTTGTGTCAGCTGCATAGAAGATCACACTTTCACACTTATGGGAGCTGCTGAAGCCATGCCAAGTTTGCCTTGTGAGCTTCTTGGGACTGGGACATGACATCCTCAAAGGATATTTGTGCTTGAGGTGCAGGGCACAGCGCAGAAGGGGAATGCTGCCCTTTGCACCATGTTCCTTTCTAAAGTGATAGCAGAGGTCAGAGTGGACTTTGTATTTGCTTCTTACAATATTGATCCAAGTTCCATGTTGTTGCCCTTTCAGAGAAATTTGACGGGGGGCTGGGTAGGGGTACTGAGTCTCCTAACCATGTTAGTCATTGGGCAGGAGAGAGCTGATGAGCGCATCTGATGGAGGTGAGCTCTTGGGCTACGTGTGAGGTTCCTTGTAAGCTGCAGCTCCTTCCACAGCGAGGTGTATCTTTTCCATACAGTAATAAGCACTTCTGTAGCTGAATCTTCTGGAGTTTTCTGACCATCCTATTCTCCTCCCTACTTGCCTCTTTAGATGATTCAATGTTTTTCCTGAGAATTACCCACAGCACTTCCAATGAGCTGCTGTACAGAATGATGTGTTAGTTTATAGACAGATAAACTGACTGTTACATATTTCATTAAATATTCCTTAAGAGTTGCTTTGTGTCTAAGGGAGTTTGCAGACATCCATATAGACCCCTCTTAAAAGTTAATTTGTCTGGCAGTCCGGACAAAACAATACTCCAAAGGTTAATAAGCATGAAATGAATGGCTTGGTAAACCCAAGCTAAATGATCATTTGGAAAAGGGAGCAGCTACTACTCTATTACATGCTGTTGCTGTTAAACCTGAACAAACCTGCTACCTAAGTGAAGAAGAGCCCAGAAGAGAGGGGGCCCTAGGTCTCGTCTCTCGACAGCTTCTGAGAGGTTTGGTCTCACATAGTGCTTGAACTGCTTGACAGACTTACGAGCTCTGCTGGCCTTTGCTCTCAGAGGAGCCCTGTGGTATTTTGTTCTGTTGGGTTTTTTTTGTTTGTTTGTTTTTTTTTCCACAAATTAAGACCCAGTTAGTTGAGATGTGTGTGCAAGCACCTTGAGGGCTTGCCAGTGCAACCTCTGGTGAGGAGGGGAGGCTGCAGAAGGTGGCTCTGCTCACCCAAGCTTGCCAGAAACCAAGAGCCACTGGAGGTGCTGGGAAGACCACCAAAATTCTCCTGGGGATTTGTTTTGCCCTTTTCTT
>VZTL01055786.1:2371-18546 GCA_013400535.1 Scopus umbretta | reverse complement strand
AGATCTCATTTGCACCTTCACTTCAGGAGAAGGAGGGCTGGCAGGAAAACAGGCCTAGCAGTATTATCCACTGTGATAATAAGCATAGGTTGCCCCAAGGAGAGAGAAAGGGAAATTAGAAATACAGCATACGTTAGAGCTGGTGTATACTGCTGACTGAGAATTAGGCATTGACAGGCAGCAACTCCAGGGGAGCTGTCAGTGGCTCCACTAAGCTTTTCTAGCAGGTGTCATTGTAAGATAGTGGCATCAAATAAGCTGGAGACAGGTTGGAGGAAAACTGCAAAAGCTGCATAATGGAGGGGGTGCATTCGTGTCCATGTGTGTGTGATATCTTTGTTGTTTGTGCTATCTGATTTAATAACTAACTTTTCTTTCTATGTAACGTCTTCTTCCGATCAGGAAATAACTTGAGGCATACTTCCAAGATCGGTGTTTTTTTAATCCACATTGGAAGATGCAGAATTAAACCAAAGCAATTGCCTCTTCACAGACCCTTATATGGTAGATAGAAACATCTTAATGACACAGAGTGGACTAAGGTAACAAAGCGTATGCTTGGGTGTATAAATGTGTAGTTGTGCACATGCACCAGCATGTTCTTTCAAACCAGCCTTGATATATCACTACTGCCGAGTCTAAACTAAAGGCAAACCAGTGTGGTACCATTTCAGTAGCAGCCGTACCTACTGTGTATAGCTTCAAGGGACAAGTTTGTTCTATTTTTAGGCTCTACTCATTTTCTAATTTTCTTTCATTGCAATATAATTTTATTGTGTAGGTTTTATACTTCTCATTCCTCCATTACCTTGGCCTTCAGACACTATTTCGATTTGTGTTCTGCCTGACTGGATCCACAGTATCAGACGCCTCCTTGTCAGACAGTCAGTAGAGACTCTCGTTTTATTACCCATAACAAATAAAAGTTATCTTCCCTCTTTAAAGCCTATCTGTGACTTGGAGAGCCTACAAGTTCAACAGCACACTGTTGATGGAAGGCTATAATACCAATGAGCAGATGAGACAATTAGACAGTAACCATTTGTTTAAAGGATTTAAGGTCTCTTTACAGCCTCTGCTAGCCATTATTAGTATTTTATTGCTTTGCTTTGTGATGGAAGGACACATAAGACAAAAGACAGCTTTTCAGGGGTTGGGTTTTTTTTGTTGGTTTTTTTTGTTTGTTTTTGTGGAAGTTCTGATAGGAAAATCCACACAAACTTATGAACAACCTGTGCTATGCCTGTGAAGCAACCCTTTGCTTGGAAAATATTCTCTGAGGAAAATAGTCCATTCTTTTCTCTTTGTTTTCTCAGCAGTAAACAATTTTATAATCCAGAAACCTGTGTTGCAATCGTTCCCTTAAAAATTGTACTTATAGGCCTCCTTTCATCTCTGCTGAGAAGTCACATGTATATATCATTAATTAGAAGTCATTTTATTACCTTCATTATGTGTCAGTTAAAGGAAAAAAAAAATGTTCTCGATCCTAGGAAAAAGGGTGGAGTTCAAGAGAGAAGGAGGGATGGGGTGAGAGGGCTAAATACCAAGACCAAAAAAATAGACTTTTCAAAGGGCAGAAAATCAAGCACACAGTTTTTTGTTACAAGCAGCTAAATCTTGACTGTAGCTCCCAGCATCTCAAAGAACTGGAGGGCCCAGTCGAAGGTGTCAGACATGCAGGTCAAGGACAAAGGTGTTCTGAGTCAGCGCCCACTCTGTTTCCACTGGCATGTTTCAGTATCTATGGACAGCAAATTGTTCAGATACCCAGCTGTTTATTGAGACATTACAGAGAGTTCACTTTCATTTTATGCCTTCTATGAGGATATTTCCAAATAAAGTAACAACATTCCATGGAATACATGGGGTTCTTTGGCTCACAGTCTGCTCCAAGAAAATTGTACATTTGAGGACTTTGAGATGCTCAGAGACTTAAAGGAGGCAGCCTCACAAGCTACAGTACCATTTAATGTTATTTTTCCCTTTAATTTATAGGCATCACAGACTCTGGAGTTCAAAGCTTGTTCAAGCCTTTCAGCTTGAAATGTTAAGAGCTTTACAAAGCAAACATGTTTTCATCCTCAAAGAATGACATTTGAAAAAAAGTGTCTTAAAGGCTAATAGTACATTTAGATTTTTGCTTATATTTCTAGACCAAATAGCATAGTATCTTTTTTTTTGTAGCGCAGTGACAGAATGCTAGTGTTTGAATTTATTTATTTTTGGCTAAGAAGAAATGAAGATAAGAATTTTACAGTAAAATACGCAATCATAGAATGACTGAAAATGTGACATCGGGAAGAAAAAGAAATCTAGAATTGCCTATTATCTTACAATGAAAATTGTTATTTGCTGCTACTTTTAATTACTACAAGTAAACCTATTCAGCTATTTCAAATAAGTGCGTTAAAGCATTGTAATTTAATATCTCAGTAATTGACATAATGCAAATTAGGAGACAGACAATTGAAATTGTACGATGGGCCCAAAAATCCTTATTTTAGGATACGGCAGAAAAACTTGCCTGGTTTGCATTCGTCACTTGTTTGTCCAGAGGTGGATGGCACCATCAAAAGGAAGGAAACAGATAAAAAGTCATCTTATACTGTGCAATACAGATAGCTAAGAGGTCACTAAGAAAGGAAAATAAAACTAGACTGAAATCAAAGGGAGAAAGTAGCCCATTAACATCATTAATAGATTCAAAACATCCTTAAAGTTTAGAATGTTTTGATCAAAATCCTGTTTCCAGTACAATAAGGAAGCATCACCTTGTGGGAATCGTGATCCATTTGAAAGAGCTATTCTTGTCTGCTAAAAGGAGAAACTGACTGGAAAAAGGAGTCAGTTCTCTGAACTGATAAAATATCTGAGCTGAAATAAAAGGGTGATCTTAAGGGACCCCACCGCTGTTCATTCTGTACCAGATAGATAAGAGCCGGGACAAACCCCATGCATTTTCTACATCTCCTTCGACAGGCATCCCTGAAGACACTTTTAGAAACGCCCTTGCTCAGCAAACTACATAACCAAATTTTGTCCTTGATTGGCACTCAGGGTGAGCTCTAGTAAGTCTACTGATTTCAACACGAACACAAGAGATCAGAACCTTTCAGTTGTGCCAAAAGACAGCAGCAAGTTGCTACTTTGCTGATCCACTAGTAATATATACATAGCTGACCATAAAGTCACTCTCTAAACAGATTTCCACAATTTCACATCAGCTGATGATCAGTTTCTGATGCTTTTAGAAGAGTGAATTAGTGGAAAAGCAAACGAGTGAGTGTGGACTTAAGAGATTCATTCTCTATAGGTGTAATAACTTATGGAGTGCTGAGAAAAGACAAACAGCAGTGAGTGCTTATTTTCAGTGTTATCATGAAAAAAATAATAAAAAAAAATCCAAAACTAATGTTGCTAGCAATGATATCTTACAATGGTGAACACTCTAACCCACGTGTCATAGATTGAAATGGCAAGGTAAACCTGGGATGTGTTTTGCTATTTTTGTTTTCAAAAGAAACAGAACCAATGTTTGATGACAGGTGAACATTATTTAGATGATTTACAGAAAGAAAGAGCACACAGAAAGAGACTAGAGAAACCCATCCCTGTGGAGATCACGGATGTCTGATAAGAAAGACAGGAGATGGAATCTTTTCTTACAGCATCCATCCACAGTGAGATTTATAGTATGCTGGGAAAGAGAGGAACGATGCTATATAGACTCATGGCAGGGTCAGCTATAGCTATGTTATTCCAGAGAGATATTTGGTTAAACTGCGTAACAGATATTCTGCATTACTCCCAGGCTTTCTATCTTAGTAATTGGTTATTTTTGTACTTTTTTTTTTTTCCTAGTCTGCAACTGGAATCTTCCTTGTTGTGCTGTAAGACTGTATCTTATTATCCTATACGCAGTAGACCTGGAGAATAATATATCCCCTTCATCTTTACATATCTGAATACCTTTTTCATATTACCTTCCCAAGTAAATAATCCCATTTCTTTCACTCTATCCTTACAAGTCATGTTCTAGATTTCTGATTATGATTTTTTCCCTGAAATGCAGGGTGCTAAAAAGCTCATACTGCTCTGGCACAAGCCACTAAAAAGAGGGTCCAAAAAATTATTTCACAAATTTTACAGATGACACTCATTTTTATGCACTCAAGGCTGACACTTCCTATTCCACCACTGCGCATCATTGCTAATTCCCATCCAGTCTATGGTCTGCTGTAATGCACAAATGCTCCTCTGGAGACCTGCTGCATAGGCCACCATTCACCACTTTGTACTCCTGCAGCTCACTATTTTTAACTACTTGGTACTTCCTGAATAATAATATTTTTAGTTAATTTTTGAAAATTCTTAGGGTCACATGTAAATCTATTCTTTTCCTCTGGATTGCTTGGTAGCCCACTCACCTTGGTATCAATAGTAAACTTTGCAAGTACCATGTCTATTACAAATTTTAATGAAAATAGTGGCAAGCTCCACTACCTTCAGAACATGGCTGGGACACTACATACTGTTGATCATACAATACTGATAACTAAATAACTTTGATTTCTATATATAGTGATAACTCAAAGTCCATATTCTTTGAATATAATCTTACAAATTCTTCTGTATCTACATTATAGAAGTTCTATCTAAATCACATTTCCTTGTTTATACCACTGTCAGAAAAACAGTGTGAAATCTCTGGAAAGTCAAAAAATATCACATCTCTTGTTCCTTCACTCCAAAAGGTCTTTTAACCTGTGATAAAAAGAAATTAGGGTGGTTTGAAGCATTTTGTTCTTTACAAAAGTATGTTGTCTTTTACACTTGTTATACTCTAGCTGTTTACAAATTTATTACCCAGTCAAGATTTTTAGGGGATGGGATCACTTTGCTTTGTTTTCACAGAAATTAAGGTCAGGCTGACTGTTTGGCAAATCCATAGTTCCTTTGTTATTCTCCAACTCTTTTAAAGAAGAGCAGCATGGGCCAGATTCTGACAGCCTACATTGTACTCTGATTCCTGCTAGCGGTGCTCCATACTGACTGGGTGTATCTCAAGGTCTAGAGGCTTAAAGGAAACATGAGACATAAACATTTGTCTGTTTACTCATACATTGATATGTATGATTATGTTCCTGTGTTTTCTGTTTTCCAGCGTTCTGGAATGTCTTGATATAAAAGGAGTAAAGTCCAATAGTTTTGAATTGTTATTCCTTAAGCATATGGGTTAGTGTTAAAGACGTTTTAACAGTTATTGTTATTCCTAGGGAAGAGCGACCAGGACCAAATTGGCTATTTGCTATTGTCCGAAAACCAGGACAGATTTCAAATCTAAAAACAGAAGGTTAAATTTTCAATATTGGCTTTTAGATTTGATGAATGCAATTTTGTGCTCCTAGACATACAGACTTGGCACTTTGAAAATGTGACCTTAGAGATCCCTTTTAATATATAAACAAAACTGGGATTAGTAAGTAAAATTGCTGCAAGAAGACAGTAAAGGAACTTCCATATTTTCTGAAATTTACATAAGCATGGACTTGACATTAAACTATGGTTTTGGCCTAAAAGCTAATATATGGAAGTACATGTCTTTTTCTAGAGAGGCATATCTGGAGTGGGGAAAATAATGAAATTTCATACCACATAGAATTTAGAGAAAATGACCTCCTTCTTTGAATGATTCTGAGGCATTTAAATTTCATTTTTCCTAAGGGAAACCAGCTTTTTCATAACTGTTCTAATCATATCTTCTAATTAACCAACATAACAATTTTGCAGCACTGAAAAGACAAGAGTATTTTGGAAAACAAAAATGGGCTGAAGACCAAATTGAAGAATCCACACTAGAATTTTGACTTAGTGACTAAATTGCCAGAATTAAGATCAACCTTCTTTTACATTATGATATAAGGAGTCAAAGCACAACTTCCAAATTCTTGTCTGGGAATTATTACACTACTATCCACTAGATTTGGAGTAAATTTGGTAAAGAAGCTAGTTAAAGATAATTGTAAAGACGACAAAATCATTCTTTTACATTCACAGAGCATGATGGCAATGAAGAGAAAATTCATTTATATGAAAATCAGAGAAACTCCTACTTAGTATAAGCAAGAAATTAAAATTACAAGTCAGGTAAATCAGGATGTAATCTTATTAAACATTTATAGTTTGGAGCTTTTAAGTAACAGGGGAGGATAAGTGAAGAACTCATTTGAGGACAAGACTATCAGTAACTTAAAGAAAAATGGATTGTATCAACTGCAGCCACCAAGCAATCACAACAGACTCTCTCCTGAAAATCAAAACAAGGGAAAAAAAACAAAACAAAACATTTCTAAGTTAAAGTCCAGGGTAAGCTGGATTTCAGGTGTGCAAAGAGAGACTTAGAATTTATCTTGACTGCCACTGTATTTATGTGTTTGGCATTTGAAAAGCAAATGGTGCTGTATTCATTAAGTGGGATTAACTACCTGTCACAATTTTCAACAGCTTGATATTGTTCTGAGAGTCAGGGGGATTAGAAGCACCTATGACTTCAAACTCCAAAATGTATCCTCTATTTCCACATCGTCATCAGATTAGATCTGGGAATAGGAAAGGATTTTGAATAAAGGACCTACTGATTCCTTCTACCTTTAAAACGATGTTGCAGAAAGGTCTTTTAGTTTTGCAGTAATAAAAAGCAATCACCTTGCTGCACACCCGCGTACTGTAGTTAGTCTATCTACACTATTAAACTGGCAAGCTTTGAAAATGGTCTAGGAAAAACTGTATATTAAAAGCCATTGTTTACTTTTCTCATCACTTTTATCAGTATATTGGAATTTCAGAAAATAATACACTACAGCCACAGCTTGAGATAGGTCTTTCTGATATATACCCAAATTGGATTCAGAATTCATGACTGGAACAGGTCAAGTGATGTCTCTGGAGGATGCTGCTGCCATCAAGGTTACTTCTTGTTATTTCCTATGGGGTTGTCTTCAAGTGAGTTCATATTCAGTCTTAACTTCAGTGTTCATATTTTAGCTTTTTACCAGTTTAAAAAAAGGCAGGAAAGAAAGATTCATTCTTAATCAGAGTCACTTTGCCTGTTTTTCCCATAAGACACAAGCAATTTTTTCTTATTTGTTTTTTTCTCTTTTAGCTGAAAATACAGCTTTGTGCTTCATAGGAAAACATTTCTTGAGTGTAAAAAAACACAATTTGTATTGAAAGGTAGAACATAAATTCCACCAGCTTTAACAGTCTGGAACTTGCCAAATCTCAGTCTGGAGAGCTTGTCCAGAGAAAGCAAGCAGTTCAGTGTAGCCATTTCATTCTGGAGACAAAAGCCTATATACTGCATACAAAATTCATCTGTGATCTAAAAAGTGCCTTGTTTTTAATATTTTGCTCCACTACATTGATCTGAACACAAATGAACAAAAAAGGCATGGTCATTCATCCTCAAAATGTATAATACAGCGGTTCAGATGGGGATAGTGGTGGTGATCTGTCTCCATAATAAAACATTTGACTGAAGTCACACAAGTCTTTTTTCAGTCAATAATGCTCTTGAGAATACATTTTGCTGGGGCATTTTCATTATGGCTTCAGATAGACCAAAGTAATAAAACAAAGGACTTCTTCAAAGCATAGCCTTGAATTGTCCTCCTGCACTACAGGAAGTTGAAGGCCACAAACAGTGTATTATGTCATAGGAGTTATATAAATATTTGCTTAATAGCTATGTGTTTTTGTAAATATTTGTTTGGATTTCAATGTGACTTCGCTGTACTCTTTCAGCTGTAACAACTTGCTTTGAGAAAGTATTTATGTGAACTTTGCAAACCAAAAGCCTGTTGTGCAGCTCACCTTCACACTTTTTTCTTGGCCAGACCCATGAATAAGAAATATGGTGTTGCCTGGAACAAGGCTTGTCTTGCATTTCTTCAAGTATTTCTGAAAAAAAAGCTGTGCTGGAAATGTTACAGACACAAAGGTAGGTAGACTTTCAAAAATGAAAATGAGAAAAAATGTGAAATCTCAGACAACTGGTTTTACGTGACATTAACCCTAACTGTTATTACACAAACTAAAATTACAGATACTTTTACTTAAATTACTTAGATTATAAATTGTAAGAGGCTGGGACTTTGTTTTGTCTGGTGTTCATAAGTCACCTAGCACAATACAAACTCTGCTTTGTCCATCAACCCTTAAATACTAACGAATGAGTATTACATGGCAGTGTAAACATTCAAAACATTACTGATTCATTTTGGTTTTACACAGTGAATTCAAAATACATGGAATCTAGTTTCTGGCAGTTCCATGTATTTAGGTATTAGCAAAGGCGGCTGTTAGAGATAACTGAGGAGATTCAGGGCACCGACAAGACTGAACTGATTTGAGGTAGCCAAGATGCATCAATTATCAGAGATAGCTCAAAGAAGTCTTACTATTTCTTTCATGATTTGTAAGAAACTACTGAATGGGGGGGAAGTCTATTTTCCACAGGCAGAGTCAATCAGCTGAATGTCCATGTATATAAATTATTCATATGTTCAGAATAATAGAATTTGTACAATTTCACTTTCTTCACTTTGCAAATTATCTGGGTACAGGTTATGAACTTTAAAAATATATTTTTCTGTTTACAGTTCTTCAGTAAATAGCTTGTGTCAATAAATTTTAACTCATGATTTGTTCATGAGCTGATCATTGAGAATATTCATTATTTATACTATATAATTTGTCCTCTAAATTACATGGTATTATTTATATTCCCTGAATAGGTGATTTTTACCACCTTATACATAAAATTATGTTGCCTTATAAATAAAATTAATTGCATTTTCCTTTATCAGATTAACTTCAAACTTTCCTAGTTTTTCAAATCTATCATCCAAATAATAAGAATAACCTGTGGATTGCACTGCTGATCCCAATTCCAATAAAATTGATGGTGCCTTTGTTGTTGATTTTTCATTTAGAAATGTTGAAAAATAAGCATTTACGTGTTGGAATATAGGTAAATTACTGACTGGGAGAAATTACAAACAAAATAGTCTGAGGTATTACGAGTTCTGTTTTTATAGAAGCAATAACGCAGTTCTTGTACTAAGGTATGTGAAAACATTATAGGGGAGAAATACAGGGTAATTTGAATCAAGCTTAAGATTTTTAGGGCCTTTATTATATTCAAAAAAGCAGACATATTTATCCTCTTGGTTTACTTTGAAAAAGAAGACACTGCTTTTTTTAAAGTGTGAACCAGTCTACAAACAGAGAGGAGTGAAGAGAAGGGGGCCAAAACTTGGGCGGGGGGGGGGTAGTTAAAAATCACATAGCAACAAAACCTCCAAATTACAGTTCTCTTTTCAGTGCTGCCAAACCCATGAGCAGTAACAAACAGTGCACAAAACAGCAGGGTGCAATCCAAAAGCCACTGGTCCTGGGGATAGCAATGTCCCTGAAACAATGAGAGGACGTGGCACAGCTGTAGCATTTCTCTCAGACTTGCATTTTACAGAGGTATTTAGAGCAGCAGTGGCATCTGGGCCCTCCAGCTCAACTGCACGACACAGTAGGGGTTGAATAAAAAAAAGAAATGGGAAACAATGTACTTGGTTGGAGTCTCACATCTGCCTGGCACTTAAATACCATTGAAAGTGCCAAGAGCCCATTTCTTGGGATTTCTTTAAATAATAAAACCAACAAAAACCCTCGCTATGAGCAGAAAAATAAAGTTTTCATTTAATTCATTTTCTAACAGAAAGAGACAATGAAACAACAAGGAAGGAAATGCAACCAATTTGTTGCAGGGATGTGTGTTATTGAAATCACCTTGGGTGCAAGGGAGGGCAGCAGCACGAGCAGGGTGCTCCACAACAGGAAGCAAGCTGGGAGCCAGCAAAGGTCAGCAGGGCAGTGCCCTCAGTGACTAGGGGTGCAGTCCCACAGTGCCCAAACAAGAGGAGTGGAGCATGTTTGGTGACAGTAACTGATAACCTTCAACATGAGGCAGACTCAGGACCAGAGCTTAAATGTGATGCCTGAGCCAAAGAGCAGAGGATGCAGGAGCAGAGGTCCCAGATGGGCGCCTCATGGGATTTTTCCACATCTCAGCTCTTTTCACAGAGATCCTTGTGATCCAAGGTTACAGAGATATATGCACCATATCTTAGCTTACCGTCAACAGTGCTGGTTACAGGCAGGTCAGGGGATTTAGAGCCTGTTGCTGAACTCAGGACTCTAACAAGCACATCCATCCAGGCTTTTCTCATTGTATATTTTATTATTTATTTTTGAAATCAGGCTTTGTACTGAGTGCTAAAGGAGCTGGGTAAAATGTTCTAATATTTCACTTGGTGGAGTCCCTTCAAGTTCTTTCAAAGGTGATTCTTTACTACAGTTTGGGGGCTGCTAAGTAAACCCAATTTGCTTTCTGCCCACCTGGCCCAGACTTCAGCAAAGTTAACTCTGTCAGATATATGGTGAAAAGGAGACGTTTCCTTGCTGAGAGATGGCAGCCAGACAGGAAGAAAAAATTAAGAGGCAAAGCTCTCCCATCAATTATGATCATGAAGATTCCTCTCCATGAATATGGGCGGACACTGGGATGAGAGATGGGGAGAGCATTGCCCTCAGACTGCCCATTTTCCCAAAGCTGTTAGAATGAACAGCTCCTTCCCAAACATAGGGATGAGTTCTGCTTATTCCTTCCTTTGCTCCCAGCCACACAGAGATTATTCAGTGATGAAGTTTGTTTTGAGAGGATTAATCTTCCCCTTCCCCAGTTTAATGCTTGGTTTTGGGAAAGAACCAATGGATAATTATACCAATGGATAATTATATGGTCACTTATGACAGCCAAATATTTTGCCATGATCCTCTGTCTGTGTCAGTGAGTACTGCATTTTGATTCCATTACAGAGAATTAAAAACTACTTTTATTAGACTGATAGATGTGGTTGGGGGGAAAAAAAAATCAAAAAAGCATGAGTGGTGGAGTAAAATTATCCATGCTTTCTGCACCTCTGAATGTATTATTTCTTTTGTGCCAGGAGCTATGAAGATAAAACACCTCAGTTAACCACTAAATATTCTGAATTAATAAGAAAAAGTCTCATCTTTAAGGAATATTAAGTGCACCATAGAAATGTTGATTAAAATCATGTTTGGTGATCAGGAAGTTGATCATAAAACCCAACAAAAACAACTAAATTTTTTTTTTTAAAAAAGTGTAAATCAAACCCCAGCACTGAGTAAAGAAATTAAAGGATATTTGCATATTTTTCTAGTTACTATCAATCCAAACAAGGTGGGGGGGGGAAACTGTATTGGAGGTCAGTGTGGTAGAATAACAATGCAAAGGTTACTATTTAAGTAACACACAGAACACTTTAAAAATGATCCAAAGCAACAAAACAGAGGCAAATTAAAATCATGATTATAGGAGAAAGCAAACACAAAAAGTCAAATGGAAGCAAATATTTCAACCTAATGTGTTCAGTGGAAGGTCACTGTAATTAATTTCAAAGGTTCTACCAATTTTGCTTTTAGGGCGTAATTTTTCATTTGATACTGTAAACCAGTGGTATGCCACAGCCCACTGCTGAACTGCTGAGGAGCAGATCCAACTTACCTCTTGGGTTGCAAGAATTAGGGGCTGCAGCACTTACTCATTCGAAAGCAGAGTACCTAAAAGCCTGGTGATCTAGGTGGTGGTTCCTATAGGTAAGCTGAATTCAAACAACACTGCATTGGGTTGAGACTGGGAAAGGGGGAGCAAAGGTGTTTCCCCTAAGTGTTTAAATGTTTTTCTTCTTTGTTTCCCAACACTCAAGTCAGTAATTAAGTGGTTTAGATTAAGTTAAATTCCCCAAGTTGAGCCTGTCTTATCTGCAACCATAGTTGGTGAGTGACTTCCCTGTCTTTATTTTGACCCAGAATTTTTCTTGCTCTTGTTCTTCCTATTTTCTTTCCCATCCCACTGTAGGGAGGGAGGGAGGGAGCAGCAGTGTGGGTGCTTGGTTGCTGGCCAGGGCCAACCCCCCACAAACACACATTTTTTAACATTCGTGAGCCACCTAACTCACTGTATGGGAATGGTCCAACATTCCAGACAACAAGCTATAGCTTTTCAACATTCATATTTTCTTTCCATGAAAGCCAAAGTAGACAAGGGTCTGCAAGGAAGATGATATTTACGTGTTTTTTTCTGGTTATAGAGGCAAATGTGAGCAAGGCGTATGGATGCAGGAATTCATCGGTTCTGAAGCTTACTTGTAGCTACAGGCACCTGCAGAATGAATGGTGCTAAGTTCTGTGTTTCAAAATTTGAATCTTCCACAGGAGCTGCCTATTTCTCTCCGCTGAATATGTAGCATACCTAGGATGTCTGTTCTGCTGCCTGGCACACCTCAGCTGCTTAAGCTTAAGCACAAGTAGGTTATGAAGAAGAACTGACCTACAGGGAAAAAACAGGGTTGTGATCAATCCAACCCCCTGAGTGTTCCCTGGCATTGTTAGGAAATCCACTTAGGATCCTTAGTCCAGAAATCTTGAACTGATGTCAGGTAATATAATGAGCTTTCCTTAGGTGAGCAGAGTAGGAATAATTTCTGCCTCTGAAAACACTATTGGTCTTTTTCTACCTAATAGCCTAGTTACTGCAATATTCTGCTAGACCATGACATAAACCAGTTCAATTCCTTCCTTTGCTGTCTTGCAACAGGCCTGTTTTACTTGGAAAATACCTTCGATAAAACTTCAAAACTGTCTTTGAAACCAGGACCACAACAAAGACCTTCCCTGCAAGCTGGTGAATATCCCGAGGGTTAGACTGCTGTTTGCTCTCTCTGGTTACTTTACAGACAGTGACAGTTTTGGTAAGATAAACAGAATATTTTTCCCCTCTAAAAACCCTAAGTCTGTCTTTCCCATATGCGTGACCTCTCTCAATGAGCACCGAGCTGTGTCCTTATGACTTACTATATAAAAAAGAGATGCTCTTCGGGTTTCTGTGCACACCCACAGTAATTAATCCCACAGTGCTCCTTGCAGCTGCAGCGTGGTGCTGCATTGGGATGATGAGACCTTCACTTTGCTCTCCCCTGGAAGCAAGCCCAGGCAGGCAGGCAGGGGATGTACTTGTAAGGGAGTCCTGGTACAGGCAACTGCAGCTTGGAGACTGTGGGGCATGCTGCAGAATGTGCTTATGTTGTAATACAAGCACAGCCTCATAGGATTGAGCACTAACTAGACTAGCATAACTGAGGCAAAACTGCCAGATATTAAAATAATTTGAAGACTACAAAATCTGAGAGCTTAGAACTCAAATTTGACTTGAACTCTACTTTTTAGCCTGTAAAAACTTTTTTAAAGTGCATTCATATTTTGTGGTGGGGTTTTTTTTGTTGTGGTTTTTTTTTTTCTTTTTTAATCTAATGGTCTCCTTTCCCCTACCACAGATGATGGAACCCTGCACCAAGGTTCAGTTTAACAACTGCTTACCTGTATAGGCATATAGGGCCAAAAACACCAGAGAGATTGAAAATAATGGTCTGATACTATTTCAGGCTAAACAGCTATAGAATATCTATGTAGATACAAGATGCTATGAGCTTAGAAGTCAAACTAAGGAATTTCATTCCAAAACAAAATTGAAAGATAATTATGTTCTTCAGTGAACAGTATTAGTTAAGTTTTCCTACCACATTGTTTTGAGGTTCAGATTAAGAGGTTTTGCTCAGCCTAGAGCTCCTGTTATAAGCGATTGGACTGAAATGATAGTTTCAGGCTATTTTAATAAAATTAATTCTTTAAAAATGTGAAAACAAATGGGAAACTTTTGAGATGACCTAAACAACATCTAGAGCTATGAGAGGGGAATGATAACAAAGGTAGGACAAAATATTCACAGTATGAATGATTCAGACATTAAAGACCACAATTTAAATGCACAGAGATATAGCACACAAAGAGTTCAAGCAGAGAATTTCACTTAGTGCAGTTGCCAAGTAAAGCCATCAAAGCAAATAGCTCAAATGAGTTTAAGAGAGTATTCTGCATGTCTGAGCAGGAAGAGAATCAAAGGATATAGTCACTAAGCAAGAAAATGGGTGCGAGAGAAACTTAAAGGGAATGGCTTATTGGGTCAGGTGTCCTTTCCTCTCTCTGGCAGTGCCTTGTGTCCTTGTTTCCTAACCTTTCATAAAAGGAGGATTGAATATAGTCATAAGGAAAACCCCTACAAAGACTATAATTAAAATGTACTGCAAATGTTTTAATCTGACTGACGTGTGTTTTGATTTGGGGTTTTTACATTAATTAGAGAGACTATAAAGGCTGCGACAGCCATTTCATCGAAGACAAAGAGAGAACAGCCCAAGACTGAGAGATTCCTTCTTAATGAAAACATTTTCAATATGTGAACTAAGAAAATTTTGAAATCATGGGTCTGAAAAAGGAAACGTACACAGAAGTGAAAGGTGGAACATAAAAACTATACTTTGGAGAAATTAGCTTAAACCACACAAATCAGAGAGTAAAGTCTCTGTTAGAATTCAGTTTACTTGAAGAATACTAAGCATAGGTTGCAAAACTAGATATTGTACATCAATATATAATTTTTAATTTACATCCCAATTGAAACTAATTTGCATGTTATAATTATCTTTCCAACTGTCTTTTGGGAGATAAAACCACAGCTATTAACAAAACTTCAACGTATCAGAGTTTCTAGACTAAATAAATTTGTTCTGTGATATTGCCTAGCAATCTTTCCTGAAAATGGCAAAAAGCATAAACATGCTTCATTAAACAAAAAGAACTGGAAACATTTGAGGTTTAAAATATTAGTGCTTAAAGAAGATTGTACCAACAATCATTTTGATGATTTGCTTTCAAAAATAAAACTGCAGATTTATTTAATAACTTGATTATATACTTTCTTACAATGTTTGGGCTGCTGTAAGTTACACTGTTTAGTGCTTACCCACAAAATGCATTGAAAACTACTTACTAAACCTTGAAATGCCTTCACAAAGGATAAGCTGTGGCCATCAGTGCTAAAATCAATGTTTCTTATGTAACCAGGTGGAAGTGGAGTATTTTGTGTTGCAGGTTATGAGAGGTTGCTCCTTAGGCTGAAGGTAACTGAGAGCAACAATCTATTTTTTAGGTCATCAGACATTTTATAATCATTTACATCACCTACGTTAGCCATTATCCTGGTTTCAGCTTAATCCAGAGTTCATTTTCTTCCTAGTAGCTGCTATAGTGCTGTGTTTCGGACTTAGTATGACAATGCTGATAACACACTGATGGCTTAATTGTTGCTCAGTAGTGCTTACACCAGTCAAGGATGTTTTCAGCTTCCCATGCTCTGCCAGGGGCACAAGAAGCTGAGAGGGGGGCAGCCAGGACAGCTGACCCCAACTGGCCAAAGGGCTATTCCATACCATAGGTATATAAGTATATAAACTCAGGGATTTGGCCAGCGGGCAGGGATCGCTGCTCGGGAACGGGCTGGGCATTGGTCAGTGGGTGGTGAGCAATTGCATTGTGCATCACTTGTTTTGTATATTCTTTTATCATTACTATTATTATTATTATTTTCTCTTTCTCTACTACCCCATTAAACTGCCTTTATCTCAACCCATGGGTTTTAGGGTTTTTTTTCGGTTCTCTCCCCCATCCCACCGGGGCAGGGAGAGGGTGAGCGAGGGGCTGTGTGGTGCTTGGTTGCCGATTGGGGTTAAACCACAACAGCCATACAGACCAGAGGTACAAGATTAGACATACTTGTATAACAAGGGCCTAAATGATTTGAGATGAATTTCCAAACTGTAAATACCTTTTTCTGTCTCCTGTGTTGAGTTTTAGCAGTTGCAGGATTAGACCACTGGATTGCGTGTCTTCCCTGTTGAACAGCTTTTATGTATCTCTCTGTGTGTGTGTGCAGAGTATAGTTCTTTCCTGCTTTCAAAATACTGAATTTCAGAATATTGTTCTTTACTATCTCTAACTTGAAAGAGAGAGATAATCTGAACCCCAGATTAGGTATGTGACCACTCAGTTGGAATCAGATGGCACAGTCAGACTGACAGACCTAGGATTTCTTTTTTTATTATTATTTTTTTCTTTTTTTTTTCTTTTTCAAAAAT
>VZTL01055783.1:0-26338 GCA_013400535.1 Scopus umbretta | reverse complement strand
TTGGCCTTGGCCCATCGATCCAGCCTGTCCAATTAAATTTTAAAGTAAGACTATGTAATCACCACTGTTAAAGAGTATAGTTATCCTGCTTTTTTAAACATTGTGGGAAAAATTCTAAACAAGAATCTCTAGGACAGGAATAGCTTCAACACATGACTTGGAACTCAGCTACAAGGGAACATACATGTATACAATGACATAACATGGAAACAAGGCAATTCTCTTCCATGAAGATGGTCCTTGTTACTTATTACTACTAAATAAGGTAGACCCACAGAAAAGACACAGTTTCTTCAAAGAAGAAAAGAAATGTTTGCATCTAAATGCTTGCAAAACAGAGCTATTGGGAAGAACCAGAAATCAGGCAGCACAAGTCAAGACATCTGAGCAGAACCAATAAAAGACAATGTCTTGAAAAACTACAGAACAGAAAACATTCCATCAGCACATACATTATTTACTTTTTTTCAATACGAGATTTTGTAAGGTTAATAAGAGCACACAGACAAACATTAAAAACAAAAAATTCTGATCAGAAAAAAAAGTTGCTTCTTTATTCCTTGGAAACAACTAACATGAATGCTGCTTTGAATACTTATATTTGTCTTAACATTGGAAGAAGAGGGACCATACTTTGAAAAGTCTGGAAAGCTTATCATATACTCATAAGCATGAGGAAGTCTCAGAAATGTATGCAATGGAGCCTTTCCTGAGAAGTTCTACTTTTTCTGGTTTTTAGTCATTCATACCTCAGTGTCCTTAAACTCCTGCCTCTTGTTCCTCCAAAACCAAAGATTTCCCTATAAACAATGTTATAAACTACTTTAGAATATGAGCAAGGCACTCAGATTTATTAAGTTTCATCAGTCCCAAGTGAATAGTCTGTGAGCACATGTCTAACCATCCTCAGACTGAGGAAACCTCCTAACCTGATGCTTTCCTAGCCCTTCTCCAATACAATGATGACAAGGTGGGTTCTGACGCAACAAACTGGGTGGGAAAAGTTATTGTCATTATGACTTTCTAATGATGAACTCACACCAGTCCTTCAGTTGTCCAGCTAGTGTTGAGATATGAATTGTGGGACTGATCTGCATCAATTAGCTCTACAACTCAATAGGTAATACCCAGTAAGATTTGGCCTGTTTCTTTATCAGGATGCTTGAATCTCTAGTTCCTAAATGTTACACGTTAGGGACAATTAAAAACTCCTCCAAAAATTTGAGAGATCACTAGGTTAGTGATTCAGTGATTCCCTGAACCAAAAATACTTCTTTCAGCAAAAATGATATTTTTTTTTTAATTGGGTACTGCAGAGAGAAGAAAGAAGTACAGGGTAGGTATGCAATAGTAAGTTTATAAAGCAAGTAGAGATTTGTCATACCTTTGACTACCAGTGCTAGAATTTGTAAACTGAAGCTGAGACAGATGCTTTTGCAATGTTATATTTGATATCTTAGCTTCTTTCAGTAATGCAAACTAATTCTTCCTTCAATGATCATTTTCTCATATGGGAATTTAACCTTACCATAATTACAGAGCTTATAGTACTTCATGCATGAGCTCACAGCACTATTGATACATTATTTGCAATGAATTATCCAAAAGCAGTCATCACAAAGTGCTCTAGGATAACTATTAATATTGCATATCCTACCTTGCCCATTTTCTCCAAGCAAATTCTATTTGTTTCCTCCAAATAGTCCACATTTTATCCATACACAAAAACCTCACAAAAACTGTTATCAGCTCTTTAAAAGAAGTTTTGTCTGATCCTTTCCTGCCAAAGCTTTTAAACTGCTTGGTTTTGTCTCTTGTAGGTGCCACTTCTAAGTGCTAATTTTATAATTTTTTCAGGGAAATTTGCTGCATAAAATTTACAACAACATCCAGTTTAAGGAGTAATCGTTGCAGTCTGCAGGAGGATCATAGCCCACTGAGCCGGCAAACAGGAAAGGCAGAGGTATCTCCTAGTCAACTAGGGAGGAAAAGAAAAACCCAAGCTATTTAATCTGGACAGTACGTAGCTTATCATTGGCGCCCCCGTTTACGTTAAAAAAAAAGATTATTGAGTTTACCTGCGTATACACAATAGATGTTGGCTGCTTTGTCTTCTAAATGCCTTATCACATGCATATGAACACTGCCACCAACATTTCTGTTTAGAGAATAAATTAAAGTCTCAAACACATAAAGACTCTATTAATTATATAGTCTGGATGGAGAATTCTTTTTAAGTGTTTCCTGTGGAATTGTTCACTGATACTAAATTGCAAATAGCTCACTCTGTCAGATCCTATCCTACACCTGAGAGATATTCCCAAGACTCTGAGTCAGTGAATATTTAATTTTAAAGGCATTTTTTTCTTAAGAAGTTACATCCAGCTCCACCTAATAGAACTATCATGCAGAAGACTTTTAAAATCATAACTTTCCATAATCAGCAGTAATATGATGATAATCCCGTTTTATTTGCTGTATCTGGTATTATGGTTCTATTCTTCCCTAAGTAACATGTACTATCCGGTCTTAACCTTTTGCTGACATTAACCAAAGGCATTTCCTGTAGGGTCAAGATACCCCATTCTATTGGATTTCTGCTCAAATGTGGCAGAGGTATACAAGTAGTAATACTAGAGATGTTTTGTAGCTTCCCAAAGCCTTGAACTAATTTCAGAACTAAATTGTCCTCTAATCCTTCAGTTTCTGCTAACATCATAATAATAATTGGAATTTTGGCTTCCATATCTCTATCAAAATGATAAACGAAATTACCATAACTATAAATAAGAATATGCCTTGTGTACAATCTAAACTCGCATATGCAATGCCCTGATCCCAAGTACAATTCATGAATTGTCCCTTTCAAATCTCAGTCATAAAGGGCTTTCATTCTGTTTCTCCACAATCCACTTATCTGATGGGAGTCCTTTCTTAATCCGACTGCGGTGAATCCACGGTCCTAATCCATCAAGCTTGACTGCAGTATATGTAGTCAGGAGGACTTGAAAGGGTCCTTTCCAACATTCCTTCAGAGGTTTGTTGTTCCAAGTTCTTAAACAGACCCAATCTCCTGGCTGAAATTCGTGAACTGCAGTATCCAGGCCGAAAGGTGTTAGGTGTTCTCAACTGTAGATACCTGTTAAGAGAAGACAAAACCTTCCCTAGAGGAATCACATATTCCTTAAGATACTGTTTCCATATTAATTCTACAGATCCTGGCTCATGATTTATACAATAAGGTCTCCCATATAGTATTTCAAAAGAGCTGACCTTTTTTCTAGATCTTGGTGTAATCCTTGCTCTCAACAGTGCTAACAGGAGAGCACCTGGCCATCTTAACTGTGCTTCCTGACAAATTTTATTCAGTTGCCTTTTAATTGTTTGATTCATTCTTTCAACTTTCCCACTAGACTGCAGCCTCCATGGTGTATGTAAATCCCACTTTATTTCTAATATTCTTGCCAATGACTGAATTACTTTTGCTACAAAATGAGGTCCTTGGTCTGAGGACATTCCAGTCAGAATCCCAAAATGAGGGATTATTTCTTTCAATAATTTAACTACTTCTCTAGCCTGATTGGTACAACAGGGAAAGGCTTCCGGTCATCCAGAGAAAGCATCCACTAATACTAACAAATACTGATACCCATTTTGCCTGGGAAGTTCTGAGAAGTCTATTTGGCAATAGTCGTCAGAAGTATTTTCTTTTTCAGTTTTCCCAGGTGGAGGTCTAGCTTGAGGTCAAGGGTTGTTTCGCTGGCAGATTTCATACTTCTTGATAATACTTTTAGCTATATTTCCTATCCCTATACTTGAAGTGGGAATTTAATATGGTCCATAAGAGCTTCTACCCTCAATGTGTTCCTCTATGCTCTTTTTCCATAAATTTTCTCATAACATTTGAAAGTACTACTACTCGGTCTTCTGTGATCCACCATCCATCTTTGTTCTTCTCCACATTGAGCAGTTTAGCTAACTGATCATCTTCCTTGTTATAGGTCAGCGGTCCCTTTAAGTCTTCATATTTCCCAGGCCATATTCCCCAAACTTGTTCTTCTGCTACTCTTTTAGCTGCCAAATCCACCCATCGATTCCCAACCACTTCAGCAGCATTTCCAAGTTGATGAGCTTTAAAATGCATAATTGCTACTTGTTTAGACAGTTTGATAGCCTGCCACAATTCTCTTAGTTCTCCATACTTAACTGGTGTTCCTTGTGGTGAAAGGAGACCCCTTTCTTTCCATATTGCTTCATGTGCATGAACTACTCCAAAACCATATTTAGAGTCTGTCCATATATTCAGTCTTTCCTTCTGCTAGCTCTAAAGCTCTTATTAGGGCAACCAGCTCTGCCTTCTGGGCAGACGTGTTGGCAGGGAGGGCTTTTGCTTCCAATTAATCCAATTCATCTCCTCCAATAATAACTGCATATCCTGCCCTTCGGAATCCATTAATCACTTGGGTGCTTCCATCTATAAACAAGTTTAATTCAGCTGAATCCAGAAGTATATCTTTCAGATCAATCCTACTCGAATATACCTGTTGAATTATTTTCAGACAGTAATATTCCAATTCAATTTCCCCAGGCAATGGTAACAGGGTGGCTGGATTCAGGATGGTTGCTATTTTCAGTTCCACATCATCCTGTTCTAATAACACAGCCTGATATTTCATCATCTGGCTGGGGGATAACCAGTGTTCCCCTTTTTGCTCTAGAACTGTCATCACAGCATGCAGCACCTGTACTGTTATTCTTTGTCCCAAACTTGGTTTCCTAGCTTCCTGAACGAACAACACAGTTGCAGCAATGACCCTTAAACAAGAGGGCCACCCTTTGCCTACTTGATCTAATTGCTTAGAAAAATATCCAACTGGTCTCCTCCAAGATCCAGTCTTTTGGACCCAAAATCCCTCGTATAACATGCTATCTTTCATTCACAAAAAGCTCAAAAGGTTTTTCCAAATCAGGAAGTCCTAATGCGGGTGCTGACATCAAGGCTTCTTTCAACTGATAAAAAGCCACTTGGCATTCTGGAGTCCATTCTAGAAGTTTCACCATACCTTTCACAGCCTCATAAAGGGGTTTCTGCAATCAATCCAAAACTGATAATCCATAGGCATCACCACCCGGTCATTCCTAGGAATGCTCTTAATTCTCATTTAGACACAGGTTCTGGTATTTGACAAATTGCCTCTTTTCTCCCTGGACCAAGGTTTCGCTGACCTTTGATGATGGTGGAATCCCAAAGAAGTCACCGTCTTTTGTGCAATTTGTGCTGCCTTCTTTGACACTCTATACCCTACTGCTCCTAGAAAATTTGAGATCAATGCTATACTGTACAACAGTCCTCTAATGTTCTTGTTCCCAAGAGGATATCATCCACATACTGTAACAAAGTTATTTCTGCATTTTCTTTTTGAGAATTCTCCAATTCCTTAGCTAGTTGATTTCCAAAGATTGTTAGACTATTTTCAAATCCCTGTAGAAGAACGGTCCCACACAAGTGAGGCTTTTGGCCAGTTTTTGGATTTTCCCAAAGGCAAATATGTTTTGACTTTCAAATTCCAAAGGGATCCAAAAGAAGACATCCTTCAAATCTAATACTGTGAACCACTGATCTGTTTCTTTAATTGCTGTCAGTAAAGTGTACAGATTTGCTACCACTGGGTAGACATCTTGCACAATTTGATTTGCTGCTCTCAAATCTTGCACTAATCTATATTCATTTGAATGAGGCCCTACCTCCTTTTTTCCCTGTGGCCCCAATAATAGATATATTTTGTTTACTCAGTTTACCTTTACAGGTATTTAACACTGAACATGCTGCTCCTTTATCTATTAAAAAAAAAAAAAAAGAAAATCAGATATTTCCATCGTCAGTCCTTGAAGTTTTGCTGACTTGTATTCTTTGAGGAGGTAATCCTTGAATATTCTACAATTCTCCTGTGCTTGTTTCCACTCCTAACTGTGATCCTTTCTTAGCTACTAATAAATATATATATGTATACACATACGTTTGAGATGACAACAGGACTATGAGTAGTGGTCTGATCTGGGAATTAAGTGATTTCTTTGCATTTTTTTCAAGAACTAAATGGACCTGGCTATGGGAGGCCATAAGACACTAGCACCCAGCCTGAACCCCACATGACCTGTGGGAGGAGTGTGTGTGGTTAGAATTTTGGGGGTTCAGTTGTAGAAAGATTTGTGTTTATTAACAGTTTAAAAAAGCTTAGTATTCTGGCTTATCCGTTGTACAACAGATATTAATCCCAAACTGACAGATCAATGATAGCTAGTTAACACAAATTTCTAATCAGCTTTTTAATTGCTTTGATAGCTCTAACCCCAGTTTTCCCAGTTCAATGTTGTATTCCTTTAGTGACAAGTAACTGACTACTGACCGTTTGCTCATAAGCCCCGGACCTCTGGTTTCACCATGCGCCCATATCTCAAAAGCTTCTGTTATCAGCCCACACTTGTACCCTTCTAAGCTGCATTTTTATTCTGTCATCATGTATAACCCATTCTACACAGAACTACTTATTGTTGCTATCTATTACTTACATAAATTATTATTTATTATAATAGCATTACAACACACAATCATACAGAGCTAAAATCATACAAAATTATTTTAAATATGCTAGGTAATAGTCACTTGGGTATTGAACAACTGTCATTACAACCAAAGAAGGTAAAATAGAGCTCTAGGCCAAGAGAAGCTCAGACAAAGCAAGCCTATCAAGTGCGGTGCTGAGCTTCTGCTGAGTTAACACAGTGCCTCTGGTCTGTTTCTAGTAAAGGTAATATAGTATTCATTGGGCTACAAGGTTATACCTACTAATTTCTTATAGTTCATTTTATCACTTTGTTTCATGACTTCTACCAACACTTCATACAAGACAAATCTCATGAATCACTAACAAAAACATTTGGGATGCAGCCATGTCCCTCAGACTTCTTAAGTGTACATGAATGAAAAAAGTGCATTTACTTTTATGCCATGGCTTTACTTTCACATGCTTTTATATCTTGATGATCTATTAGCCCTACAGATCATCTGGCAAGCCTACCTAATAAGGCACTTAAAAAACACTTAGTATTTATATTATTGCTTTCTGCCTTTGCCTTCAAATTTGATTTTTAGCTTTTTTACATAAAGTTTGCAAAAGCATATGGTTATTGTCCTCACTTGGACAAAAATCCAACTTAGTGAACAATGCGCTTGTAGTAATTTAACTAACCCATTGTCAGGGAGCTGTAAGAGTTGGGCTGCCCGATGAGGGAGGATGAGCAGGAAACAAAGATGACCCCAGCAAAGGCAGGGCAGTGCCCTCACTGACCAGGGCACAGTCCCACAGTACCTAGGCAGGGTGCTGACAACGGGCTCCACTGATGGTCCCAGCCAGTCAAGATGATGAACCAGGTCCAGAATTCATCTAGGGAGGCCAGTCAGAGCTGCAGGAGAAAGGACTACAAACAGAACTGGAAGCAAGACTACACCATAAATACAAGGCCTCTTCAGGAGGTAGGACTACAAATAGGAATAGACACAATGTAATTATAAATGGAGTTCCCAGCCCAACCAGCTAAGGAGGCATGTCCTGGAGATCCTAGGTGAGGCTGCTCAGGTGTGGTGGGTTAACCTTGGCTAAGGGCCAAACTACCAGTCTCTCACTCTGCCTTCTCAACAGGACAGAGGGAGAAAATAAGGTGGAAAAGCTCATGGGTCAAGATAAAGACAGGGAAATCACTTACCAGTCACTGTCATGCGCAAAATAGACTCGAAACAGAGAAAATTAATTTCTCCCAGCATTTCCCTCAGCCCTGGCTGCCGGGCAGCGTGTTGCCTGGCCTGACCCAGGCTTTCTCATCACACACAGGGGCTGCCCGGCAGGTGCCAGCACAATTCATCAGGGCAATTAGAGCCTCGTGGTGCAGTCAGGGCCCTGACATCAGCTGTTTAGCAATGCCAGATGCCACTTCTCAAGTTTTGTCTTTCCCCAACACACACAGTATCCCTCAATCCTTCAGTCTCCAACCCATTTGCAAAGATGCAACTCTTTTAGTTGCCCACATTTTCTTGTTTTTAACATGCCTTTGTTTTTTTGTTTTGTTTGTTTGTTTTGGTTTTTTTTTTTTTTTTTTTTTTTTTTACTTTGGCTGCTTTTGTAAAGCTGTTTAATCTTAAGTACATGATGCTGCCCTCATAATGTGACTCCCTTTAAGGGGAAAACCCCATATAAGGCTCTTTCTCCTTTTGCGGTTTCCCCAGCCAGCTCTTCCATGAAGCAGTGACTGCTCACATTCCAGCAGCCAGATGCGGCAACGTGGCAGGCACCTACCCCCTCCCTGTCCAAGCATTACACCCGCACAGCAATGGAGCCTGCTTTAGAGACTGGTGAGCTCAGATCTTTTCCACTGCTTTTGGTGTGCTTTGCCTAATACTTCTTGATCTCTTCACATAATAGCTTCTTCAGGAGAAGCCACAAATTTGGGGATTTTTGCTGCTCTTCCACTATGTATTTAAAGAGAGAGATACGTACAAATCATGCAAACGCAAATGCAGAAATTACTCAAATTAACTACATTATTATTTCACAGAGTTTTCTCTTAATTGAAATACTTTTTCTTCATTGCCTGACTTTTAAAATTATTTTTTTCATTTCTACTCATGCCTTTTTAATGATTTTGAGTCCAGCAATATTATGCCTTTAAGCTGAGTTTGCTTTAATTTCTCCTGGTATTGAAACATATCAAGATTTCATTACCATTTATCCTTCTGCTTGTCATGCTCTTTGAATCATTAATAATTTAACTTTTTCAGACTATGACCTATTTTCCTAATGTAGACAAGCCTATAACATTAACTATCTATGAAGAAAAATAAGTTGATTCAGTTATGCAAATAGTTAGCAAATGAAAAAGAGGATTGAGTTTCTCTGCAATATGACTTACATTTCTAACAAGTTGTAGAAAGATAAACTATAATGGGAATATGAGGGGGAATAATCAGAGGACCCTTTATAAAGGGAAGGTTTGCCTGAGCTGTCTACCAAGATTCTTTGGAGAAGCCAGCAAGAACATAGAGGAGCAGCGCTGCAATCCATCCAAACAGCACTTCTTTTTACAAAATCTCTGCAGTAGATATTTCTGTATCATTGAAGTCTAGCATCTCCACAGCATTTTAAACAAACCACAAATCATGCCCCCTCTACAGGTTATGTACCTTATAAATTTAAAATTGACCCTTAAGATTAAGGCCGTCTTAGATAGTCTTTTTTTCCTTCCTTCCTTCCTTCCCACATGTACATATAAAGACACTATTTTATTTTGGTCATTCCAACCAATCATTCCAGGACAAGGCTATCTGTACTTTAAGTTTTGTTAATTGTCATTGCTAAAGAGGTAGAGAAATGATTCAGTGCAAGTAACATCAACAGATTATCAGACAGCTGGTTACCAAAACTCAAGAGGATGATACAAAAGGCTGAGGAGAGAGGGAGGGGGGAGAGAGATTCATCTCAACTTGAGTCTTTCCTCTCTCCCACACCTAAGACAAGAAACAACTAATTCAAGAGATTAGGATTTCAATATTGCCATGTATTCAGAATGAAGTTCTTCAAATAAAGTTCAGCTGTAGTCAAGAAAAGCAATTAAAGTTTTAGGAGTTGCTAGAAATGGAATAAAAAGCAAAACTGGAACAGGCATAAGTACATATATATGATGTACCCATATTTTAAACATTGCAGTTATGATCTTCAGTATCAAAAGAAGATAATAAAAGTTTTGTTTTGATTATAGATTTCTTGTGTATGAAGAAAAGAGGTGACCAAAGAGGTATCTGGCCACCTATCCTAAAACATCAGTAGCCTGGCAATACCACGTGGTGTTGGTAAGCTGTGTGTTTCATGATCTACCCTAAGTCAAGCAAAACCACACTGACTGAAATAACTCATTTGAAATGCTGTCTTGAATATGTCCAACTGCCAGGTGATATGCAAGAATGATTCCTACATAAATTTGTGCATCTCCTGGCAATAAATACAGGGATGAAACTCAGGACATCCTTCTACCACTGACTGCTGGAAGCTGGGAAGTTATAAAAAAGAATGGGACACTAACCTTTTACAGTTACTATACTTTTCACTCCAAACTCCTTATTTGCCAGTGTTAAAAACCAGAATTGATTAACAATCTTTCCTACATCAGCATAGTTTTATGGAATCGCTAAAATCAGGAAGTTTAAATAGGGCTCATACAAGATTCTTAGTCTTAATAACAACTGTATTCTATAGATCATTTAAAGATAATAAGAACATACCTTAAGAGAACGTAACGGTGTGTTGGATAACTGCAAAGAGCCACATTGACTTAAGCTCTTCTTTAAAGATCAAAAACAGTTGGTAAAAGCTTTGTTGACCTGTGTTGATGTTCTAAATAGGGTTTACTAATACCAGGTGGCCACAAATTAGCGTGGAAATTGGGGGAGAGGGGGAAATAAACATCTGAACACCACTTCTTGAGTAGCTCAACAACAGAAATGGGAGGGCATAGAAGGGTAAGCATAGTCTTTAGCTGGAGTATAATTGTTTTCTTCTATGGCTGCCAGGCCTATATCTTTGAAGTTTAAAATTAAAACACTAAGGTAAAATAATAAAAAAGACTCAGTGGGTGTGCAACAAGGATGGAGATTACCTCTGTACAGGAAACCAGTGAAAATTTATATCCTTGTCTGGAAGTATTACAAGTCTTGGGCCTTTTATTACTAGAACTTCCCACTTAGGAAAGAGGATAAGTAACTGGAAGTCATCTTAGAATTCTTATCCTTAAGATGTAGATGACTACAATCAGATGAAAGATTTCAAAGATGACTATGTTACATTTATTCTTGTAGACTGAAATTTGTTCAATGATTAGCCTAAGGCTCTTTACACTGAAATATAGCCACAGAAGGAAGGATAGAATGAGTACAATCATTGTGCCAGATGCACCCCCTAATCCTACCCATTGCTTTCTGTCTGTTCAAAATTAGGTGATAAAAAAAGGATAGGGGTACACTGTCTCTCTCCTTACCTCACTTCAAAGACTACACTAGGAACAATGATGTGCCAAATAGGACAATGATGCATATCAGTTCCCTTTGCAAGGAACACACCTTGTTTTCCCTTTTCAGTACTGAAATCACAGTCCCAGGATGCTTAGCCATCCATGCCTTATGTATGATTCAAGAATGGTGCAAAACATCCGCCTGCCCTCCCTCCTCTCTCTCTCTCTTAGTAACCCTCTCGGATGAAGTGTTGTAGAAGTACCACACCCTTTGCCAAAGGCATAGCTGTATCTATTTCTGTTAATTTTGAAAGCAAATAGGTAAGGAGGAATCAGCTAAGACCTCTACAATGATAAAACACTGTCATTTGGTTTCAATTCTTAGTACAAAAGCAGTCTCCTCCCTTCCAAGAGTTTTGATGTCGTCGGGGCTTCCACTTTTCAAACCATGTATTAACAACAGTTGGGATAAACTTGAAAGTTATTCACAGTATATGACAAGGTCTTGCCTTGCATTCCATTGCTCCTTTGGAAATTGCAATTTATGATCAAACCTATGAGTCACCAGCGTAAGATCTCTTTTTTATTCCTGTCCAAATTATAGAAAAATTTAACTTGCTATGTTTCCGTTGACCAGCATCCCTGCTTAAAACTGCCAGTAACATCAGTCTTATACAGATATTTT
Source organism: Scopus umbretta (assembly GCA_013400535.1). Classification (NCBI taxonomy): domain Eukaryota; kingdom Metazoa; phylum Chordata; class Aves; order Pelecaniformes; family Scopidae; genus Scopus; species Scopus umbretta. The sequence goes on along the minus strand of VZTL01055783.1, from coordinate 14,598 downwards.
AGATTGTACAGCTCCCCTACTTGTTGAAAGGCTGCAATAAAAAATTAACCACAGACAATATTTTAAAGAATTATACCTCTTGATTTAGATTGTATAAAAGACTTCAGGTTTTTAAAAAACCTGGATACTTACAGGGGTTTTTATTTGTTCTTTTTAGTAACACAGGGAAAGGGGCAAAGAAAAAACATTGTAAATATGCAACATGTAATCATCAAAAAGATTTTTCTATTTTTTTTACTTAAGATAATCTTAGAAGAAAATATTTTAATATTTCATCTAGGAAAAAGTACACTAAAACATTAATTTCCATTTAAGCATTTTGTGTATAATAACAGTCATGTTCCTTTTTCCAGAACTTTCTAGATGTTTCTGCATACCAAAAGTAACTGTGTGAAATTCTCATTGTAATGAAAAAAAAAAAAAACCAACACCAAAAAACCCAAACCCAATAAATACAACAAAACCAAAGAAATCAAACCTCAGATTTTTGAAAGGTTTAAGTGGAAAGTTACACACAATGGCATTCAGAAGTCTGCTGTCCTATATCCCTATATCATTAGAAAGTTACTATTAATTTATTCATGAATAAGAAATGCACATGGCTGTAATATCTCAAGATATTGGCAATAAAAAACAGATTTCTCTAGTATTTTCTTTTCCTCACTCACTGCCTGGAGACATAACACAATATGTCTAAATGTTGCATAAAGTTTTTGCTTTCCCCATCCCATCACAAACTTCTACTTCTGCTGTTGTCTTAACTTTTGCTTGAGAAGACAAGAGAAAAGTTACAGGAACTATTGGATTCATTCATTTGTGGTGAAATGCCATCTTTGACCTTTTGACCTTGCCTGACCTGTATTTTAAAATGGCCTGACTGTATTGTTTAACCATTTAATTTGCTAACAGCATGGAAAGGATAGAATAACCCTTAGTGCAGATGACTTTTATATTTCTGTAAAAGGGCTTAAACTGACAGAGCTGGTTTAAAGAGGCAGCTGCTACAGCAAGGGCTGCCACAGAGCTGTCGTTTGGGAGGTAGAGACAAATGGAAAGAAAGTGGCCAAGAAAGGGCCTTCAGAGATAGGTTGTTTTGCTTCCTGTATCTTTTACACGAGTACGAATTCCCTGAAATAAGGACAGTTTTACAATTTCAACTGTATCCGTATGTTAAAGAAATTAATTTTTACTCTATTGAACTGCAAATTTGCCTCATTTGAGGTGTTCTCTTGCTACAAAAGGGAATAATCATAAAGACTGTCAAAATACCTAAACTAATGGTATTCAAATCTAATATACTAAAAAAAACGAAAGAAAAGTAACAATTACATTTACACTTGCATATAAATCCATTCCTATTCAGCAAATTATTTAAATCTGTTCTTAAATCCTTTTCTAAATAAAGGCTTAACATATAGCTAAGTGTCAGCAGTGTGTTATGACTATTTTATTGTACCTTACAATAAAAAAAAAAGTATTTTTAGTCTTTTTAGTTTTTAATTTACTATAATTTGATAAATTGAGAAGTTTAAGGCAGAAAACATTCAAATAAATTTTCAGAAAAATAATCAAGGTGGTGATATAAGTACAATGAAGGAAATAAAATGAAGTTTTAGAGCTTTGCATTTTTTTATGACCTGTAGTTTCATACTTTTGTTTCACATATATGCCAAGACTTAGACACAGAACTGACATTACTTCACCTTATTATCAAAGGAAAGCTTTATTCCATTAAGAAACAGTTCAACCTTTTGTGGAATTAAGCTCTGTATTTATAATAAATGTCTCCAGTTATACACTCGTAATATAACCGTACTCCAAAATTCTCTTGAAGCGTGTTCCCAGTAATGCATTTTCTCCTGGAAACACTGATTAATTAAATCTGAGGCTGCAAACAGAAATTACATTAATCCATCTTGTAGCCTACAGTAATGTAAATCTCCTAACCTCCTCATTTATGTTGCTGCAAATGTCTCATTAATCTGTTATGCCCTGAACTTTTGTTCTTTATACTGCATAAGAGCAGTGGAGTAGATAAACTATGTGCAGTGTATCAACAGGAAGGAGCAAATTACAGTTTTGACACTTACTAAGTGATTTCCACATTTTCCTCCTATGTATTTCTGCTGCAAGTTATCACTTAGGCACTAACCCTTCCATTAAACTTTCAAATGGGTTTTCTCTCTGTATAGAACTTGTGGAAATGAAACAAATCATTTGTTACTTTTTTCAGATTGGTTGCATCAAAGTGCTCTTCTCTGGTTTATACCGGTATTTTAAATTCTGGAAGAAGGAACTTCTCCAGCATCCTTGTATTCTCCCTAATGCTGTGATCATGGGACTGCTGCAAACAGTAAAATAATATGGACTTAAGGAGATTTATCTGGATAATATCAAGAATTATGAGATATCTTGGTTATAAAACCACTAAAAAATTATTAGACTTTGCACTGCATTTTTATCATTTAATACCTGATTAGCAAATGTTAAAATAATATGTCACATGGCTGGGAGGCTATTATCCCACACCTACCTGTTTTGAAGCCTTCAGTGTTTATTTTGCAGCAGTGCTGGCCAGGATCAGAAACAAGAGATGGACTAGCTACAAACGGGTGTGACAGTGACTATGTTCATATGAAGACACTGCTAAAGGCACGAAGTTTTGGAGCAGACTACTAAGGGAATGCTTAGTGTTCCTTCACTAAAAAGTTATAAGATAGGGTGGATTTTTTCTTTTTTTAAAATATATTACAATGCTGGGGTAACATGTCTGATTCTGCTGCACCACAAAAGTTTAGAACAGGCAATCCCATAAGAAAACATTACACTACCTATTACTGTGATACTATTTATTAGTCATCAGTAAAACCTCACTGAATTTAGGCAAATAATATTTGTAGTGGTTTATCTGTCATACTTCCATTAAAAGCTCTAAATATGCAATAAATTCCCGCTGTTGTATGTCAATTCCACAAGCCTCAAAGGATTCAAGGATTCACAGATTTATATTCATTGCAGTACAAAATTATGTTATGTAATGGAAAAAAAATCCCAAATACAACAAATACTACTACTACTACTTTCTCCCTGTATATCTGAAAAAAAGGAAATCAAAACACAGCCTGAAAGTCTCTTCCTAGCACTAGAAAAACACACATAAAAACATAGTATGTACTCAAACTCTTTGGAGAAAGTTGCACATAAAAGCACACAAAACATTGTCATCATGACTGAGAAGACCATTCATCTGGATGAATACCTGTGTTAAACTATTGTGGTGGTGCAGCTTCCCCCCCCAGATCACCCTGAGATCTCAGGATAAGCCCTATTGGTCTGCTATCTTGGTCACAAGTGCAGTGACTTGGGCATCAGGCACTCTCTGGTCACACCTGGGACATCTGCTACCTGAAAGGTACAGCAGGACCACCCTGAAATCTCAGGATAAGCCATGCATTCTTTGGCAAAAACTGTCATTGTGCTGTTATCTTGGTTGCAAGTGCAGTAGCCTGACATTGGGGTGGTCAGGCACCCCCTGGCCACACCTGGGCCATCTGCTGCCTGAATTGTATATACCAGAATGACTCAGCATGACTTGTGGCCAGAATGGAGAACGTTGACCACAGTCAATCGTCTCGAGATCCTATAAATAACGATCCAAAAGCGAGACCTTTGGAGCTCTCCAGGACCGCAGTGGGGTCTGTGACCCAGTGTCTCCCCCTGAGCCTCTCCAGGTAGGTATCGCGGACATTGAAGGATTGCCTGTCGATGATTTTGCAAGGTTCACTAACCATCCGTTGATGCATGCCGGCACATGAAAGTGAGTAATTAATTAAACTAACAAAAAGGGAAATTTTAATCACAGGGTAACCTGTGTGTGTGCAATTTGAATCAGAATTGTGTTTGTGTGTGTGCAATTTGGTTTAGAGCTGTTTATGGGTCGGTCTGTGTGTGTGATTTGATTTAAATACCACCTGTGTGTGCAACTGCTGTAAGTTTTGTGTAATCCCTGCCACTCTCTCTCCCACTATTTTGATTGTAACATTCCATTGAATCACTCTGTTAAACTGTAAGATTTCCAACGAATTTCTGTTTACAAATATAACTACCAAGTTATTGTAAAATAGTAATGGAATACCGCTGTAATGCTTTGATCAATGCATTTACTCAGCTATGTAAAATATTCTATCATTCCCATGTATGACAATCATGGAAGAGGGAAGAAGACTTATGCGCTATTACCTCTGCTAGTGCTACACTCTGCTTTCCCAGACAACATTTATTTGTGTCTGGCTTACTATGGTTTAAAGTCTCCTTATAGCTCATGTTCCATTACTTTTTCCAGAAATATTTCCACAGTCACAAATCCTTACTGCAAATAAACCGCCATTTTTCCTAAGCCCATATTTATTCTAAATTTTCATCTCTTTAATTTCTTCCCTGATATACTTACCTAATTTCTTAACTGATATACCTACCCCATAGTACTACAGCTATTATTCTTTTTGATTCTTTCTCTCTGCGCTCTTTGAATAACATCAGACTCTAATCTTAGCAAATCTAACACCCCATCTGGGAATTCCATTTCATTCCTTTCCTGACAAACTGGTCTCCACCCTTTCAATTTTTCCCCATCTTTTCTGAAATCTCTTTGGGAGTTCTTATCCAGAAAATTCCATGCTATGGCATGAAAGGTGAAGAAGTTGCTATACCCTGCCCTAGGAAATACAAGCAACACAGAACTCAACTTGCTAGTACTCAACCATGACTTAGACTACCAAGTGGTGACCACACTGGTGTGACATGGGAATACACACGAGTCTGGCCTGTAAAAGAAAAAAAAAAACCAAACAAAAAACAAAAAGATGATCTGACTATGCAAGCATTAGAATTGTAGACTAATTGTATTTGGGAGTGCCTTCTGGAGGTCGCCTAGTCCAATGCCAAAGTAAAGCTGACTTCAACTAAAGCTTTGAAAGTCTCTCTCTAAGGTGGATGTACTAGAACCTCTCTGGGCAATTGTCAGATGAGTCCAATACTCTCTCAGTCTGTCACAGCAACCTGTTCCAGTGCTAAATCAGCCTGGAGTATAAGGGGAAAAAAATACACAATAAGTTGAAAACGTTTGACTTAGTCCAAGTGTCACAGTCTCAGAAAACAGACTGATATATGCAAAAGGATAAAACGCTGGTGAATGCCCTAATCTTCAAGACTTGTAATGATTTATTCACTCCTTAATGACTCCAGACAAGAGAATACTAAAAAGAAAAAAGTCTTAAAGAGTAATTGTCAACATTCATTCATAATACTTAAAATTTCTGAAAAAATTACACACATAGGAGAATTAACAGTGGAAAAAAAAAAAAAAGTAATTTACAGCAGAGGATAAACAAACACAAGTTATTACCTCCTTCATGAAAGTGGACATTTTAGAAATAGTAGACACATTAAGATATCAATTTTGCAAATACATAAGATTGTTTAAGGTCTTAAAGCATGAATAGTCTTATAGAAATCACTGCAACTATTTGCAGTATGTAACCCTATGCATATGCTTACATTCTTTGTCTGAGGCAATGTACCCTCATGAGCTGAAGCTTGTATCAGATACAAATAAAAAAATGGAATGAAAGACAATTGTGAACATGCAGCGATATGACATTCATAGAATGGTTCAATTTCTTAATTCTATGTGATAAAATTGTCCAGTTCAAAGTGTGAGGGGAAAAAAAAAAAAAAAAATCTTAAGACAGGAATGACTTTGATAAAATTTCTTTAACAAGCTCAGTTCTTTATTTGAACATGAAAGTACATAAACTGTTTGGAGCTGTTTAGGAGTAATTTAAGAGACACACAAATCAGGCAGCTATTTGGAGGTCTGAAATAATCTCACTTCACAAGATCAGGCAACAACAGGGGGATTACTGTTTAAATTTTCCTTTTATAGGTATGCATAACTTTTGTCAGAAAAAGATGTTAGTTTTTCTCCATATTGCCATCATTCAAGCTAGGACAGGAAATAAAAGCTCCTGCATAATATTTAAACTCCCGAATGATATGTCAAATGTACTGTCTTCCTGACCATAAAATCTAGTCCCGGTTCTATACTCCAGATGTTCCATCATCAGATGTAACAGATACAGAGAGTTATTTTGAAACAATCATTGAGAGATGCATAAATCCTACTAATTTTTCAGACTTTGAAAATCTCACAATGCTATTTAAAGTTGACAAGTCATTCAAAAATGTTTTCATTAGGGGTGGGTGTTGTGTTTTGTTTTTTTCTTAACAACTGTTTTAAACACTACATGGGATAAGTAGCTGACAATATTCTCCATGATGTAAGGTCTAGTTTAGAAACAATTGTCTAAAGGTGATATATCCAGTCTTGTCTGGGAAGTAATACTTTTCTTTTTTTTTTTTTTGAAAGTGCTTCCCTGGTATTTAATGATCCAATAACTTAAAAAAACCCAACCAACCAACCAAACACAAACCCAAAACCTTACTTGGGTTTTAGAATGTATTCATTCCATACAAATCAGGTTTCTGCAAAGCACTGTCAACCAACCCAGCACATACAAGACTGAGCAAGACTGAGTAGAGTCAATCTGCATCAGTCTTAGACATTCTGATCTGTTGGCTAAACACATGCTGTGTCTTACTATATTTCTCACAACTTACTCGCTTACGTGAGTCTCATGTAAAAACATATTCACTGAATAGTTTCTCTGCCTCAAATTACACCACTCTCAATGAAATCACTATGATGTTTTGCTCTGCTGTTTCTCCCAACAAATTCCAGTAGAATATGTTCTTATTTGTCAAGTGTGTTTTGGAATTTGAAATATAGATCTGATATTCTGTAGTTCCCTAAAATTTCTGATTCACCCATGGAAAGCAAAAGAAAAGAATTAGAAAGAAAAGGATTAACATAGAACTACTGTTGCGTCTCTTGCAACAGACCACCTTCGGCTGAGGTAGCACGGAGGCCCAACACCCCGCCTCTGGGCCAATGAGCACTGACACCAATATGAGGATGCTGCAATTGGCGTTTATTAATAGGTTGCATAGCAATATATACTCCGCTGCCTTTCGTTACCGCCCATAAGCTATACGTCACGAGGGGTAGGAACACACATGTCAAAGGGGAGGCCCCTGTTCTTTCCGTTACATCGCATGATCTTCCGACCGCTATCCCCTACAAACTACTCAACTGAAAGAATCTAGTAGAATGTTAATTCTTAGTTCCCTATTGTTAAATCTGGCCAAATAACTTTTATTTTAAATGCATATCTTCCAAAATTTTCATTAAACTTCCTCATGACAGTAGACTTGAAGGCTGAGGGAATCTTTAAGGATCTGGATTCTCCATGCTCTGTAAAATGCTTTTCCATCAAAAATGAACTGCTCAAGGATCCAAAGTTTAGTTTTATTTTCAGTTACTCTGCATGTTAGCATGAATAATTAGAGGCACTAACAAAAGTGGTAACCATTTCACCTTTACAAGCTCAAGACAATATGGAATAAGTAGCAAATTCTGTCCTTTATGTTATTCAGTGCTTATATATAAAGAGTGGACTTTATAGCTTTCTTCCCAGTATGAAATCTATACAGAAAAGATCTGTAACTGTCCCCAAAACTTTGGATTTTCAGCTAAAGTGGTAGGAGCTTACACATGCCAGTGCTCCCAGAAAAATTGGTAGTGTATTGACCAATCTGGCAGCTGTCACACAGACCTGAATCAAATGAAAACATCCACCGAAAGGTGACTCCCAAAGTAAGCCTTAATTATTTCTAGTGCCACTGATTAGGACTGCCTGACAGGAGTTTAATTAGACATTAAATTTCTAGAATTTAATCCTTAACATTCCACTTCAAGTTTCTGCCTTATGCCGAATTTTGGAGGTATGTAACAGTTCCATCTTAGCCATTTTTTGAGACTAGAATCAAGCACAATGATGTTGCTTCACATGTTGCTGATGTTGCTGTATTAAATACTTTTATTATTTATTCCACACACCCCTCCTTGAATCGCTCTATAGCCATTAGCCCAGCAGTTCAGCTGCCTGCAATCCAATGTCTACATCTGATGCATCGAGCTGCATGACCTTGGATCAGGTTTACCATTAAAACTCTTAGGTTTTGAAGAAGAATACATAAGAAAGTACATAAGCTAGAGTCATGCAAAACAAGAAATGACATAGTTGAGATGGTAACAGCTCAAGGATTCAATGGGAAAAACTACACCTATGAAAGAGCAGACAATGATTAAAAAAAAATATAAACCAGAAAACTGAAATATAGTAAAACAGCAATGCTGAGCATTGATTGCCATTGAACACTGGCCCATTCCAGGGAGCAATAAAGACCAATGCCTTCTAATCTAAGACTGACTGGCCAGCAAAGACTCATTACGAGTATATTAATTGGCACATTAACTAGTCTAAGCCCTAGTAACTCATTAGTTCTATCTGCTCTGTGTGTATTAACCAATAAATAATTACTTGTACTCTTCAGCTGTATATACCCTGTTTACAGAATTTCTTTTACATTGTAAAGGTTGCCAAACCCAATAAAACCAAAAAAGGGAAGGTTACGCTGCAGTAGACTCATACTTTGGAACAAGCTCACAAAATTGGAAAAGATGACATTTTTCCATCAGAGACGTCTTCCTGTCTTTTCCCACTTCTAATAAAAAGTAACTGGGCATATATACTGTATAAAATAACAGAAGATTTGATAGCAGATTAAAGATCCACAGATGATGGGTCTTTATGATCCCCATAAAGATAATCCTGTAGTCCTAACGCTAATCATAGTGCATTTGCACCATTCCCACATAGTAACGCCCCCGCATTGCTCCATCATTTGAGTAGATATGATTGGCCAGACTGAGATCTCGGCAGTGTCTGAATGTGTTCTTTACAGCCTCTGGCTTCTGGGTGAAAAATAAGGCTTTGATCATATGTTTAGAGATTGCCATCAATGTACTGAAATGAGAAAGTTGACTGGAATGTGACAGTTCTTGACTTGAGCATTTTGTTTTCTGATGTTTACACTAGTCTATTTTTTACAAAAACTTGCAACAACGTTTAGATTTCTCTCTCTGAATGTGGGGATTTGCTCCTTCTCTATCCGAGTTTTAGGAAGGTTGGATGAAGCAGGGAATAAGGAGAAAAGAAAAAGTGGAAAAGTCTTTGTTCTGACAGTCCTGTGCTACTCGGAATCATTGAAGAGTGCATTGCAGTGTTAACAAGTTTAAAAGGAGCTCGATAATCTTGTGCACTTCCCTGCCATATTATTACAATCTGCAGTCTGTTTAAAGTTTAATTTTAAAAATAATTGTCCCTTATTAAAATCTCCCACATTACGTTATTGCTGTTCATGCAGAAAATTACTTTGCTGCAGGAAACAAAACCATCCAATATAATCACCTCTGTCCTATAGATGAAAGAAAATTGGTTTAATCACACTGCAAAATCTTGGAAGGGCAGTACTTTGTTTACTAAACTGAGCTGTGAAGATAAAGAGGAGGACTTAGTGCTTGTGACTCTTGTGTACCTTTAACTAGTTTCTTGAAACTAAGAAGTAATCTCCCAGGTCCCTCTGGCATGGTTTCTTTAACATGATCTGAAATAAATGGAAAATAAATATTTATAAGTGACAGAACTACAAAAACTGTTGAAAAAAGTGAATACAATTATGCATTTATTTTTTTTTTCAGGATTTAGTGTGTTGACAGTAGAGACAATGTTTGACAGAATTAGCCTTGGCTTTTCTCCTCTCCTGCAGGGTTGATCAAAAGAAAAGTAAGCATGAAATGCCTCAGGGCAGACAATAAAAATTATAAAACTAAATTTCTGCATTTTTTGATACTCTATCAATCTGAGAAATTTTGTATTGCCAACAATGGATAGATAGTAGGTGGCACAGGAAGCAGTAGTATCACTTAAAAAACCTGAAAATTATAATACTATTATAAATAACATAACTTAAACACTGAAAATTATAATACTATTATATAAAAACCTGTTTATATTAACCAAGATAAAGTAATTTTTATGATGTCAAGGCTGAATTTTCAACCTGTTCTTATCTTATTCAACCATAACATTAAGTCTAGAATTCTTATTTGTCTATCCCTCCTCTACACTGACCTGCTTCACAGGCTGGAGAAGAGTTTAGTTGGAAATAAGGAAGCTTTAGTGAATGAAGATCCTATATATCCTACAACAAATGCCTAATTTGGGTACATATATGTGAGGGACCATATCTAAACCAAGCTTTGAGACAGTTATCTTACAACCCTGGTGACCTCATTGCAAGACTTCCTGATGGTATAACCGAGCTCAGAACAGGTAAGGAACAAGAAGCCACCCAACACCATTTTTGGCCAGGATCAAAGAATGGTCACGTTGCTTTGGGGGATGTGCATAGGCACGGACGACCACCCCAACCTGCAGAGGCATACGCAATCCACGGCAAATGATCACACAGTAATCACGTGCACCCCATGGGACCAGCATGCCAGGATTGAGAGCATATCCAGGAATGCAGTACATGCTGTTGCCTCGGAAACAATCTCCCTGAATGCTCTATAAAGGACTGTGCAATCAAACGGCGATAGGACCCCCACCACCAAAGTAGGCAGAAACTATGAACCAACAGGATGCCGCTAGATCCATGGTGGTGACTATCTCTTGCGACTCTATCTTGACTGCTTGCTAGATTTTCTTCTTTCTTATTTTTTCCTCCCTTTCCTATTGCTATTTTCTTACAACAATAGAGAGACCCTTTGTTTAGAAAAGTAATCAATAAATGTCTTTGATTAGCGGTGTTTGACCTCGTTTGTATCTTAATCTCCCTCTGGGTATAAAAACAAATCTTTCCGACTCGGGTCTTCCTGGACCAGAACGATATATTAGAGCTGTGAAATGGTTAAATAAACCATCCACCAAAGGGCAGCAAAAGGGAGGCTGCTCCACAAGGAAAGATGAGCTAGGAGCAGCAGATGCTTGCAGCACAAGCAGTGCCCTCCCTGACAGGGTGCAGTCCAGACAAAGTGAGGGGATGAATCAGGGCTGGGGTCCATTCAGTGAGTTTGCTTAGAAACAGCAGAAGTCAAGACTGGGCACAGGGACACCCACAATTCAGCTCAGGCCAGGTCGGTGTGCCTCAGCCTGACAGGCCTGAGCCCAAACAGAGCACCTGGACCAACACGCAGAGAATACCTGGGTGGAGGCCCCAGGTGAGGCTGATCAGGGCAGTTAAGGTCTATTGATGCAACCAGGACTATGACACCACAGTAAGCTGACTGTGATGGATGTGGTGGAATTGAGACCTCACATGGACAGTTCTCAAAGAATATTTTCTCCAGCTAGTTTTGGTTTATAAACCATGAGGGCAATATTGCAGGACCTCTCCCATTTAACATCTTTATCAGTGCCCTGGAAGAAGTGGCAGAACTCGCTCTCAAAGTTTACACTTGACACCAAATCCAGGATCTCAAGTGAAGGGTTACCATTCACAGGTATCTAGTCAAGCTGGAGGAACACACCAACAAATGCCAAGGACAAATGCCAAGTGCTGCCCCTGGGCAGGAGGCACCAGTGCAAGGACACAGGCTGGTGCCTGTTCTGGTGGGAGCAGCTCACAAAACACCTAAGTCTCTTCTGGGTTTAGTTTGGTTTGTTTTATCCCAATAGCTTGGTCAAAGGTTACTTAAATGAAAATAAACAGTATATCAGCTGCTTGCTGATGGGTGAGAAGCTCTAACATATGCTAAGTAGATTAATGAATACACAGTACAGTGTTAGCTAGTACAAGTCCATGGGCTTTAGTGAAAGTTCAACACAAGGATTTCTTACCCACTGACAATATAGAGGTTTTCTCAATTCTTGGAATGAACTTCATTAAAGAAGTACAAATGCTCCTTCAGGAAGGATTTGGGAGGGATTTCAGATTTTATAGTTTCTGTATCTCTAACTTATCCTTTGCCTCAGCATTTTCAGTCTTTCTGTGTCCATTGCTGCTAATGAAAAACCACTGGTGGACAATGGGTTCACCCACACAGAGGTGATATATGAGGGGAAAAAAGGTGTCTACATACTTTCATCCACTGACAAAGTTTATTTGCATTAAACTGCCTTGTAGATCTACTATTGCTGCTTACAAAGATGTGTACTGAAAGGGTGAGACCATTAAATATATTATGCAAAGGTAAGTTCTACTAACCCCTCTAGGACATTTAAGTATCATACTGGTAATAAAACCTAATAAGGTATACTTTTAATAGGTTTTGAAGAATATTCTTTCAACAAAATTTTAGGGGTTCAATAAAATGTGACTGCTATCCCTCAATAAAATACTGCTAGAATTTCTGTATTAGTGCATAATGGTTGAGAAGTTTTTAGGGATGTTTAATATTTGATATGAATATTTTAATGTTAAACCTGGCACATTATTAGAGAGATGGAGACCAATTCTCTCTTATTATTAAATGATTGCTTAGGTGATTCCAGTAGAATTTTACTCATTTGCATTGGCTCTAAAAGTCATTGTTAATTTAGCCTATGTTAGAGGACTAACTGTCTGTAAACCAATCTTTTTAAAATGATGTTTTCAAAAATATATGTCATCATTTCATATTATGTATTTTTCATCACTTATTTAATGCTTCTATTTGCTATTTAGGGAGAATGAGTGCCTTGATAGGTAACTACTTCTCACTGACCAGCTATGATTACAAAGTTGCAATTCACCTTATAATTTTGTCATGGAAATTATTTTTAATATAATTAATATTGATTGTACTTTGATGCATTAGTACATTTCTGTAATTACAGTCACTGTTCCTATAGTATAGGTAATTGGTCTGTAGGCTACAACTAGCAAGACTGCCAAAAGCCACGCTAACAAGAAAAAAAAAAGGTAGATTGCTGTGAGATATTGTCAAGCACAAAATGCATTTAAGTTGAAACAACAAGAGCTAGCTCTTATTAGCAGCAACTGGAAACCCAATTCCCATTTTTTGATAGCTCAAATTTTTTGAAAACCTTTCATGCCAGTGAGGCCAAATACCAAAACTTTCATGTTTTCTATGAATGGAAATACTTTCCCAGCCCTCCCCTAGACAAGCAGAAACATGACTTTTCCAAAGGAAAAGAGTTTGCTTCTAAGATCAGACAGGTGCTGTCTAAAATTGATCTTTGTCTTGTCAGTTCATGACTGGTCAGGCGACAGTGGAACCTAGTAAAAATCATGTTAGTTTTAGGCAGGGAAGATCACAGCTCTGGGCAAATCCATCCCTGGAGGCCATGAGATTCCTGGGACAGAGGGCACCTTTTTTCCTGAAGGAAAGTTTTCCTAGCAATGTGTGAACGGTGGCAGTATGACTTCAGAAACCTGAAGTTAGATTTTCAAGACTTGCCTGTCAAACTCTGTGGTAGACTGTCCTACCAAATTTTCATCAAAATTATATTCAAATATGGAGCATGTCATAATAAAAAAAGCTGTTGTCTAGCTGGGGAAGAAGAGTATCCATTCTCTCCACTGGTTAGAATTATCTACACTTTTAAAAAATTATTTAGTACTATTCTTTTAATAATGGAAACTGAGCTATGAAGAACCTGTTGACATCTTTAAAACATTTCTTATGTAGAAAAGAAGAGGGGGAATACAAAAAGGAATTCTGTGTCACTGATTGATCTAAGAATGGGTAAAGCTGGTAAGTGTTTTTCCCGAGTCCCTGCCTTAAAGAAACCTAAGAACAAGGAAACAGAAAGTAGCTAGTCTATTACTGGGTTTAACTCTTCATGCTTTCCTTCTAACTATTGATTTTGGGGATTTGCAACATATAAAAACAATTAATGAATCTGAGTCTTCTTAACTTTTATTCTGAGTGATCAATACACTTTCTCAATTTTTCATATAGAAAAAAGTCACTGCACAAAAAAGCCTGTACTGAAGAACTAAAAAAAAAACAACCCCCAAAACCAACTAAAAAAACTCCAACCCCCGCCCAAAAAAAACATTTAAAAGTCATGCTGAAAGACTAAAACTATATCACACTGGAGTAGTTGATTTTGCACTTAAGTGTACTCAGAAAATTGATTCAGTATGTGATGCTATCTGTTTTCCCATTTAAAATAAAGTGCCTCAAACTGTAGATCATCAGAACTCATTTTCCAGAAAACTAACAAAATACAGTTAGACAGATTGATTCTTGTTAACAATGAAAAGTTATCCCACATACAGACCTGAATTAATTTTTAGTTTTCTCATAGGAACTAGATCACTTATCTCCTGACTTACTGATATTAAGAGATTAATGCAGTTTGACAGTGTCAGAGTTGAACCAGCAGAATGTAGCATTTCTGGTTCAATCAGAAATTTGTTGTAGTAAATATATAAATAATAATAAGAAACAAAATAAATTAGCAAGAGTTGCAAACTACTTGTGGAGAAAAAAAAAAAAGATAGTTCTCATCAGTATTATACATCAATTTTCTTCACCGTATAGCTCAGACCACTCCCCTGCCCCACTTCCCCAGGAGTAACAAAGGGCTGTGTACTGGTTTAAAAACAAATGGGGAGGGGGGT
>VZTL01055782.1:0-12151 GCA_013400535.1 Scopus umbretta | reverse complement strand
TTTTTTTTTTTTTTGTGAAGCTGTTTAACTCCCATAGTTCAGTGGGGACTCAAACAGAATGCTCTTTGTGACCCACACAACATCCAGGATAAAGAACGATGTTGTCAGTGAGGTTTGACCAGTTGCTCCTAAGTTTTCATGGTCTTTCAAGGTATGTTCTCAAAGTTTCTACAACATGGACCTAAAACTACTGCTAACATCTCCAGTCAATTCACTCTGATCTTGTAATCAAACAAGCCTGCAGAGAATCTGCCAGGCAATTTTTCTCTAAAGTGTTTGAACCTTGCAGGCATATTTCCAGTGCCAAAAATCATTACAGGATTGAAAACCTCTTAGTCAGGTACAATCAAGTGTGAATCTTGGTCTCTGGCTATATAAATTTTTAGTCTTAGGACATGTTAGTGTTAACAACTTGACAGCTTGTCTGAAACAATTAATTTTTTAACCCAAAGGATCTCTCTTGTCATAACTTTTTACCATTATCATAGAAGTGTTTGAATCCAGTCTGGCTGAAAGCCATCCATTTCTGCTTAAAATTCAAAGAAATATTTATTTATTTATTTATTTTATTAACCTTGTGAAACAGCCACAAAAAATTTGGCTACCTTATGTCTGGTTTACACTTCATTTTAGTAG
The DNA here is from genome assembly GCA_013400535.1 of Scopus umbretta. Lineage (NCBI taxonomy): Eukaryota > Metazoa > Chordata > Aves > Pelecaniformes > Scopidae > Scopus > Scopus umbretta. The sequence continues at coordinate 11,515 of VZTL01055782.1, read as the reverse complement.
TAATATTTTAAAAATTGTTGTGCTAAATTATAGTTGTTTCCTGTTGGAAAAAGATCCTGCTGATACTTTATAGGTTTACAATGAAAGCGCACATTGCATATTCAAAAATTTTCACAGATAATCAACACTTTTGTTGCATGAAATTGTGCTGTCTTGCTAAAAACTTTTCCCTCACTCCCTGGTTAAACACCAGTGATAATAAATAAATCTGAGAGCTGTTGTCAGGTGGCCATTTGCAACCTTCTTTATTTTCTCAAAGAAATGAGAGTGACACTTTGAGGCCATACCAACTAGCTGAACAGCTGTTTGGATCTTAAAGGGAACTGATGGAAATAAATATATATAAAATCAATTTTCATGTATTAAGATATGTGGGGTTTTGCTTTATTTTTTTAATTTCTTTTTCTGTAAGGATAATATGATCTGAAATCAGTGGATTTCACTATTTATATTTACTTCAGATCCATGTCAGGTAAGTTCACAACAATTCAGGCTCTTAAAGTGTGTGATTCTTCTGAATTCATCCTGTACTTTACAGGTTTGCCATGGCACCACTGCATCCTTTAGCCTGGAATGTTGTCCTCTGAATTTTGACGTTGTGCATCTTTTCCATGAATAATTTATTAAGAAATGAGACTGGGCCCATCAAATCACTTCTGATAAAAACCTTGTTTCAGGTAAAACCAAGTTTAATTCCAACAAACACTGTATTAATTTTTTAATTTCTGCTTTTGAAGAGGTTTTTATTTCCAAATGTTAAACCTAGCAAATTTTTAAAGAAAGATTAAATACCTAAAAGAAAACATTCTAGTTAAATTAACTAAACCTGGACACTCCTTATATTCTTCAGCTTGTGGAGAAAGCTGTTTCTCATCCTCTTTTACTCATGTCATCTTATTCATAATGCAGATTTACCAAAGGTATTGTAAGCCTAAATTCAGAGCTCATTGGCCATTGTATAATCCTACACACCATTAAAACCGGACAATAATGACACTGACTTAAGAGATCTAAAGTGGATGGAGAATAGAGCTGTTGATGCTGTGCATTCCTGTACCACTGCCCCCACCTGTAGCTGTTCTCTATGAACATCTCTGTACCCATTACTGTAAAGTCCATTCAGTTCCTTCATCCCTGTGCCAATACACTCTGCGTTGCGCTTCCTTTGCTGACTGTTCCAATTCTCCAGTCTTCCTTTCATATGTGTACTGACGGTCTTTTGGGCCTCTCTTGCCTCCTTCAAAATCTGGTTCAAGGGGAAGGAGCAGCTTGAATCGCTGGAGTGCTTACATCCATATTTTTGACTGGATAGACTTTCAGTCATATTAACTTAATTGAGGTCTGTGAATGACCAGGGCATCGAACACACAAACCTCCCTGTTAGGTGCCCAATATGCAGAGTTAGGAATGCCGTGGTAGGCATTACGGTCAGTATTTTCTTTCATGACTGACTTAACTAAAAGTCACGGAGGGCTTTGGTGGTAAATGCAAGCTAAGAACTGCTCTATAGGTGTTGGCTCCTCTATCACTCTGTCTCTCTCGCTGATGGCTGTAACTTGTTTCAAGATGATTTCAGTGGCCTTGAGATCAGCAATATTTATCTCTGACAGCACTGAGCTGTGAGTTATTATTGATGCGGAGGCAGACTGTGTGCATTTGGGAAGGGGGGCTGTTTCAGAGTTACACCACCATTACAATTAGAGAGTTGTCAGACAATATGATTTCTGCTGCATCCAAAGTTCTCTAATTGTTTATCATATTAACCTTGGGTGATCTTGCAATCTCCTGTCTGCAACATTAATCAGCTGACATCATTCCATGCTCTGAAAGGACATTATCAAATCCAAAGACTAGAATACATTTCCAATGAGAAGGGCAGTGGGGCTTGGTGACCTGAGAAAGGGGATGGAAAAGACCTTTACTTTTTATCTTTGCCATATAACCTCAGATGAGTCACTTCCATCTTTGCGTCTTCCTGTCCTTTGTCTGATTGAGACTTGTCTGAGCTACACTGCAAGCTGCTTGGCATGCAAGCTGTGGCTGCTCCTCTGCTTATACTGCTAAAACAAGGAGTTTGCTCAGGTTTGTTCCTTTCTAGGTCCAAGTTATCATCAGAAGGTACCCTGCTATTCTGCAGACAGGATGAGCCAAGGCCAGCGCTCAAATTACAGTACAGACATAGACTACATTCCAGTCATCTCAGTGTATTTTGAGAATTATTATTAATCAATGACTATTCCTAAATGATCTTCAGTGGGAAGCATTTGCAAAAAAAAAGAGTTTCTCAAAGGTTTGGTTGTTTTTTGGTTTGGCTGGTTTTGGAGCTGTTTTTATTTAGAGTGTTTTGTTTTGTTTTGTTTGGGGTTTTTTTTGTTTCTTTTGTTTTTTTTTTTTCCCCTGAACTGAAAATGCTTGTATTTGTAATGTGAGGTCATACTTGATGGGAAGAAAGGTTGAAGCTCAATGAAGTCTGGCTAATGAAATATTTTTTGCCAGGAAACTAGACTGCAAGCATAATAAATACATAATAAGTAACACTGCACTGGAAGGACAAAAACATTATACTTATGAAATGCAAATTATTTATTTAATATTTAAAGGAGTATTTCAATCCCCACTTGGTTAATGAACTGGTTTTATTATGGGATGAACTTCATGAAAAGTGAAGCAGATGTAACCTACACAGAGATCAATTATTTGATTTCAGCTGCAAATACAGTAGCTTTCATAAATGGTTGAAGTTCACCGGATCTCTGTGATAAATGGATAGATGTTTACTTTGTGTATCAGTAACACAGTCCTTTCTAGACTATGATGGATAAGATTAAATGGCCTAGGGCTCTACTGGAACCAGACACAAAATAATCCTCCAAATTCTCATTACAGAATGTAGCAGCGTGGCCCAATATATTTGACACAGACACTGACTGTTATCCAGCACTTTGTTCTTTCAGGTGAATGTGAGTCTCTCTCCTCCCAAAATCAAGCCTGACCCTTTCGGTACATTAGGAATGCTTAAACTGGTGCCAAAAGTCACTGCCATGAGCCACGTTTGGAAGCTTTCTGGAGAGGGTCAGCCCAGGTAAACTGCCCGACTGCATGTGGCTCAGGCTTTGTTTGGAGGGTTTGGCTGAGACTGACCTGAGCCATGGGGTGTTTGAGACCGTCCGCAGGGTGCTTGGGACCATCTCAGAGCTAGGACCCCAGCTAAGCTTGAGTTACTCTATAGCCAGCAGCGTGGACAGAAAGAAATGTTTCTTAGGACTTGAGATTAAAAAAAAAAAAAAAAAGGAAAATCCTAAAAAAATAATCCTGAAATCATACCACACTTGCTGAGATCAAAGGGTAAATGTAAAAAAATTCCTTATGTTGGCTTAGAAATTAGCAATTGATCTGACACTTGGTTTAATTTGGGGTGCCTTGACTGTGTGACAGATGCTAATTTATACTCTGGGCCTGAGATCAGCACTGTGCACAGCAAGGAGGCTTACAGTTCAGTTTTTGTGCAGCAGTAAGCTGCTCTCTGCATGGAGTACAACGGGACTCATGCCGTCAGCACCTACTAAGCAGGCTGCTTTTCAAACTGAGCTGTTTGCTAGGAAGGACCTTCAGTCCTTAAAAAAACCAAACACCTGCCCCCTGCCCAGTGGAAGAAAAAAGAAAAAAAGAAAAAAAAAAAGGAAAAAAAAAAGAAGTTGAGAAGGAAGGTAGACAAAGGAACGTGCTCATCTTGATGGGAATCTTCTACTTTTTTTTTTTAATTTCAATTAATAAATCCTTAACTAGTGCTACTAGTCTAGTTCTAGTCAGGCAGAGTGAGGCCGGCAACATATTAATAAGACAACAGTTACTGAGAAAAAAAATCTATTAGAAAACTATTCAACTACGTTGAAGTTTGGAATGGAACAGTTTCATTCCATTAGCATGCATTCAACAAAGAGAAGTTAATTAGTTTCAAGAACTTGCGATATTTCAGTAAAACTTTAGACTAATTTTCAGCTGGGTTTTTGCCTTCTGGGGATCCTGTCAGTATTTTCAATTAACAGATTTCCCTGCACAAGTTCTTCAAAGAAATGGTGTTAAAATAGAGGAGGGCAAGAACGGCTTTTTTCATTTCATGGGGAATACACAGTTCCTTTCTAGTTATAAAAAGCAGCAAAAAAGAAAACAGTCAAGTTTTATGTATAAATTAAGTTTAATAATTCTGAATCAAGTTAGACAAATAAATTCACTGTACTGTTCTAATATATTAGAACTGAAATGAAAAATCACTGCAACTGTCCCGTTCCACCCCATTAGTAAACGATATTCAAAGTCATCCATCTCACTTGTTCCTCTACCAAGCAAGAAATTCCTTGTAACTCTTAAAATACTACAAGAATTATCAGTGTTTCTGGAGAAATCCTGCATCCTTTATTGATTTTTAACTTGTAAGGGTGTATGCTACCTTCAGGCTTTGCTCTAGTATTAATTAAACAGATTTTTTTGAAAGCACGAAGGCTTTACAATAGCATGTGTAAGCACTACCTATAGTCCACAGTGAAAAAAATGTAGTTTTTCTGTCTTTGCAGGAGAAATTTGATACTCTTTTTAAAATGATGTTTATGTTCCATTTGAGCATTATACATCTATCCACAGTAAACATGAACTTCATTATATCAAATGATGACACACAAATGCATCAAAGAAATGGATCTTTTCTCATCCAAGTGCCTAGTAACAAGTAATGTGTAAAGAGTTGCTGAATGATCCCTGGATGCAGTACGTAGGACTTCTTTGTGTAGACAAAAAATATATGTGTTCAGTTTGCATTTCTTCACGTTTACAGTTAGCTAACAGGACTCAAAGGCTCCAGCTTTGCTGGCCTATTTCTGTATTGGTTCATCTGACCTGCAAAATTGGATCATCTCTTGAGAACAAGCATCTATTCTTTGGATTTGGCTTTCACTGAATTCTGATCATTCCACCATAAAAAAAAAATAATCTTGATTTGGTCAACAGAAACACATTCTTTATTCTGGTTTCCTCTTCCTCAATGACCATAAACTCTCCTCAGATTTAAGAACTGCCAATCCTATCCTCTTTTTCTTCCCTCTTTGATTCTCTCTTCTCCAGACAATTATCTCAATCTTCTCTCTTATCTTCATGGCTTAAATTCACCAAAAGCTTCCTTCCTTTCAACTGAGTGTTTGTTGCAGTGATCAAAACAATCATAACTCCCAGCTTTCTGTACTTTAAAATTAGTATGTTGGGGCTTATAGAATTTTTTTTTTCTTTACTTTCTTGGTGTTTCTAAACAGTCAAAAAACGCTCTGCTCATAAACCTTGCCAGTTTGTTCTACATTTTCTTCTTCACATACATTCTAAATTACAAGAGCGCCATTGTTGCATGCTGATTTCTTCCCTGATTATACTTTTGTCTGAAAGATTCTGAAATGTGCGTTTGTAAGGATTTTTATGTAAGATGGTGTCTAATATCAAGTTATGCAAAATAAAGAACAGACAAGGAAGGGCTACAGCTTGCATGTGAAATATGAGCCTCCTGGCTTTCAGTAAGACAACCAATTACTGGGCATCTGGAAGAGCCTTTGAGTGCTCTTGGACACTTCTCAACCGTCTGTTTGAGCCTCCTTCTTCTAGGGGAGAACAACTCTTGGTTCTTTAGCAGATCTGATGCAGCCAAGCTCTAGCTTGAAAAAAAATGTATGGACTTTCTTCAGATGAAGGCACAGTCAGCTTTTAGCATGAGTCCAAGATTTCAAAAAAATTAACCTTTTTGCATCAGTATTATGTTTTTCCATCATTTTATGAACACCACATGCTAATACTCTCAATCAGTGGAACTAATAGGGCTTATCTATTTCATGTGAGTCCTGGTTTTAGCNGACTGGGGTTAAACCACAACAATGTGGACTAATGTCTTGGAGTTGTAGTGTGGGGTTTTTTTTTTTCATAATTAATATCAAATTCTCAATTAAATGTTATGGTAAACAGTTGTAGATGAAGTAAATTTGTTTATATTTTATATTCTCTCTTATCATTTTGAAGAAAAATGTTGCTGTTGACAGCAACAGCAATAAAAGAAGACAGAAATCATATTGTATATAACAGATTTTTTTTCCTTTGATCTATAAGTTTGTGCTGTGTGTGGTGGAAGACAGCAATGGGGGAAGAGAGCCAGGCTAAAAAGAAAGATGTTTATAGGAGTGTTAGCAAAAAAAAAAAAAAAAATCCATTATCAGATCAAGCAAAATAATTCAAAATCAGTTTGGGGGATTATCATGTGAAATGTCAAATCTGAGTTTTCAATAACATAAATTCTTTGGTTAAAGCAGATCAAAAAGTCTCCAACAAAACTTGTCTGACGGAACTTCAAACAGACCTTTAATGAAAATTGCTTCATACAGAACATTTTAATTTTCTAGGACAAGTACCACATATAGAAGCTGCTGCCATAGAATCTCACAGCAGTGTTACTTCAGTTATCTCATACCTACACTGGTCTGGCTCTCTGCAAAGACACCTGTTGTGGTTTAACCCTGCAGGCAGCTAAACACCCCACAGCCACTCGCTCGTGCTGCCGCCCCCGCTCAGTGCGATGGGGGAGAGAATTGGGGAAAAAAAAGTAACATTTGTGGGTTGTGATAAGGACAGTTTAATAGGACAGAAAAGGAAGGGAAAATAATAATAATAATAATAATAATAAAACAAAATCAGTGATGCCCAATGCAACTGCTCACCACCCGCTGACCCATGCCCAGCTCGGCCCCGAGCAGCGATCGCTGCCCCCCGGCCAACTGCCCCCAGTTTCTATACTGAGCGTGACGCCATATGGTATGGAATAGCCCTTGGGGCAGGTTGGGTCAGCTGTCCTGGCTGTGCCCCCTCCCAGCTTCTGGTGCCCCTGGCAGATCATGGGAAGCTGAAAAGTCCTTGACTAGTGTCAGCACTGTTCAGCAGCAACTAACACAGCAGTGTGTTATCAGCATTGTTCTCATCCTAAATCCAAAACACAGCACTATGCCAGCTACTAGGAAGAAAATTAACTGTATCCCAGCCAAAACCAGGACAGAGGCAAAGAAGGCATTAAGTACCTCAACCTTATCCTCATCCTATGTCAATATGGTTCCTTCTGCATTCAGTAAAGGATAGAGATACTCCTTGGCTCTCCTTTTGTTGTTAATATATTTGTAGAAACATTTTTTATTATCTTTCACAGAATTGGTCAGTTTAATTTCTATCTGGGCTTTAGCCCTTCTAATTTTCTGTTTACATGACCTCGCTTCATCCTTGTAGTCCTCCTGAGATGCCTGCCCCTTCTTCCAAAGCTCATAGATTTTCCTCTTTCTTTTGAGATCCAGCCAAAGTGAGTAGCCTGGAGGTGCACAAGGAGTTGGGAGGGGACACAGCTGACCCCAACTGACCAAAGGGGTATTGCATACCATATGATGTCATGCTCAGCATATAAAGCTGGGGAAAGAAGAAGGAAGCGAGGGGGACATGTTTGGAGTTACTGCGTTTTGTCTTCCCAAGTAACCGTTAGGTGCGATGGAGCCCTGCTTTCCTGGAGATGGCTGAACACCTGCCTGCCGATGGGAAGTAGTGAATGGATTCCTTGTTTTGCTTTGCTTGTGTGCGCAGCTTTTGATTTACTTATTAAATTCTCCTTACCTCAAGCCATGAGTTTTTCCACTTCTACTCTTCCAATTCTCTCCCCCATCCCACTGTGAGGGAGTGAACGAGTGGCTGTGTGGTGCTTAGTTGGCACTTGGGATTAAATCACAACAATGACTTTTAGTTGGTACCATCAAGAACATGATTTAGAGAAAGTGTGAGTAATTTCTATTTCTATGAGGTGATTGGTAAGAAAATAGTCTCTTTTTTTACAGAAATATATTTTTAAAAAAAACTGGCTCCTACCATAAGTAACTAAAGTAATTATCTAATTTGATTCCATTTTCAATACAATAGTAGTATGTATTTCTGCTGAGAGCATTATCTGGATATCTGCCTACCTAGAGGATAGGTTTGGAAATGCAGGTCAATATATCTGGTTTTAGTGTAGTTTTTTCTTTGAATTTCTGCCCATCTTTAACAATGAGAAAGATTTACTTGTCTGCAAGTAAATTTTGTTAATGTTTTAAAGCTTACATTTCTAAAGTTAGAAAGCTATATTCATATTTAGAAACTTAAGGTTTAGTCTTTCCAGTCTGAAACTTTTGTCATATAAGGACTTCACAGTGACAAATGAAGGTGGGGGCAGTTCAAAATACAGACCATCCCCAGGATGTTGCAAACTGCGCAGCTCGTTTCTCCCATACAGGTTTGCCACCTGGAATATAAGAAGAGAAAGCCAGTTTTTTTAGATCTGGCTCATGTTGACCACTTGATATTGTTGCAAGGAATTATGTGGTATATAATGACACACATTCATCAAACAGTAGCACATAAGCTGATGCCTGTCTACACTGAAGGCATGAGCATATTGGGACCATAATAAGAGACAGGTAAGCGTCAAACTTTTCCCTTGCTTTGCTTCAGACTTTCTCCTAAACATCGTCTGATGCCATAACAGTTTAAGCATTACAAGCAAACAAGATGTCTGGCTGCTACTGGATTTTATTTCCACAGGAATACCTGAAAAAATTACTGCCTGATTATTTCTTTACAGTGAAACAGAACACTTTGGATATCAAGAGAAACAGAACAAAGGTTAACGTACATCCACTGTATAAATGGATAGGGCAGGGAACATGTAAAAAGGTTATTTGAGGGGTGCTAGGAAACTTCAGAAAGCCTAACCACCAAAGTTTAGGGGGAAAAAAAAAAAAAAAAAAAGTGGTTCAGTTTTGTTTTGTTTTCCCGTGAGAAGTCTTTCAGTCACTATAGATGATCTTTGCATCCACCGGTATTGGGAAACTCTAGGTACTTGTGTGTGAACAAGTCCAGTTCCAGAAGAATTATTACCATGACCATGTGGTGTTGTGATCACACTACTGCCATAACAGAGGGTCTACATACAAGCTGGTACTGACATACTGCAGTGAGCTGTGCTCTGCTGCTATAGATGTAGTAAGTTGGTATCTATTACTGCAGGCACCTCTGTGCCCCTTCTTACTGCATATTGCAGCCTTGGTCCTTTGTCCTCTGCTAACTGTGAAGTGTGTGAAATCTTTCAGACCTATCTCTGCTTTCTGCGTGTGTGTGTGATGGAGAGAGAGAAAACGAAATGTGATTGCTCCCAAAATGTCAGGTATTTGTATTCAGGTTTCTCTCAGTCACGTATCTCTACTAGCAGTATTTCAGAAGTTTTTGATTTTGTGATTTTGGCCCAGTGCAGCTGCACTGTCCCAAAGGGTTCCTGGATAAGATTTAGCAATAGACCATTCCAGGGATCCCAGTAGGCAGTTTCCAAGCTGTTGAGCTCTTGTGGTGACTGACAGTTCATTAGCATAGATGCAGGTGTCCTTGCCAGCTTATCTCAGTGTCTGGGAATGCTTCAGGGTGCACATAGTTTATTGGTATAGATGTAGCTGCAATGTGCAGAGATTTCTTCCTGGATTTCAGATATCTTCCCATCAATAATTTTAGTGAAATATCTGTGTTTCTGTGGAAAACAGTCATAACCAATAAAAAGGAAAAAAAAATGGCAAAAAAAAAAGCGCAAGCCAATGCTTTGATTATCAAATATTCTTCACAGTGGTAAAATCATTAATGAGACCCATTTAGAATATTGCAAAAAGAACTACCAATAAAATAGGTAAAATTCCATTTTTGCATCTTGCAGACTTGTGATTAAGGTCAATATTAGATTATGATGCTCTCAGACACTGTGGGGACTGCAGCCAGTTAAGTATCTTTGGTAAATTGGAAAAAACAGTGAAATTTGACTGTCTTTGTGAAATGATATAACTATCCTGTTTCACTCAAACTTCATCAGGGTTTTCTTTTTACTCTAATATTTTGAGTGTGTGAGGTAATGAGACCTTTTCTGAGTTGTGGTGGAGGAAAGACTACTTTTACATGACCTGGCTGCAATATGGTGGCCCAGAAGTGTCAAAAGTGGTTTTGGATTATGGGAATAACTGTATGTGAAGGAGATTCCAGATTTTCAAAAGTTTTCTCTGCCGTATTACCAACATAAGTCAAAATAGTAAGTATTGGTCAAGAACAGTAAGTATCTGCTTTCTCTAACAACTTTCCAGCAAGTCTGAGACCTTCTTTCTAGCTCCCATTAAGAATCTTCCATTTGGTAGCTATTATTTCACTTATTCTGGGCTGTTTTCTGTTCTTATTGCTCAAACTTCTTGGCACCCCTCTGGGTTGACTAAATCACTAGCTTAATGCTGATAAATAAAGATCTCGATGTATGGAAACAGAAGAGGTATAATTTGCTTCCTACCCTAGAATAAATAAGTGTAAAAAGTACATTTGGAACATAAGTTCATGGGTGGAAATAGCGTTAAAGTGGCAGCTGTTGTTATTTTACTTTATCTTTGTTTATGCCTCTACTGAGGAATAGACTACATGACTGATGCTATGAACAAAGTACATGGTAATTCTAAAACAAAGCACAGAATAACTGTAATATCAGTTATTATTTCTCATGCGAAAAAAAATTAGGATTTCTGGGCATGGGTCCATTGTTCATTGTGTTAGGTGCTGTACAAACACAGACCCAAGTGCCGGTCCCTATTTGAAAAGCTTCCAGCTCCTGCAAATGCATTTATTTTCATCTGTGTAAATGGAAAGCTAACATGACAAGAGGCTTTGTCAATACAAAGGAGGCAAGTTAAATTAGGAACAGACAGCTCACTGAGTTGAATTGGTAGGGACAGAAGCCACGCGATAAGTCTTTATGCTCCAAGTTTTCTCTCTTGCCCTCAGGACCCTCATTACAATCAATGGGTGGTAGGGCATCATGCTTTAGGGATATACTAATCTGCCCAGAAGTAGTTGAGGGATCCCTATATCACACTTTATTGTGTTCTGCAGATATCTTTATGCCACTGTAGACTTCACTAATGCCTTTAACATTAGTGCAATGGGCCCCTACAGTGCTTAGTAAAGGCACTATATGGTCGTGTAGCATATTAAGAAATTTGTTAATTGGCACCTGTCCTGATAAAGGAAATCGCATACATAATATGTCCCAAAATATCACTGCTGAATAGAAGAAAGTCAATAATCTCAGGCATCTTATACAGTGGCTCAGGAAACATAGGGTGTTCTTTTTGTGGTCTGTAAGGCAGTAGTTAATTTTCAGCAGTGTACTGGTTGCTAGGTAGTTTTTATTGTCTCCTTTAAGCACTTCTTCACCAGCCCCTGCAGTATCTATGTGCATTCAGCACAGCAGATGCTTCATTACAGCCCCATGCCACGAAAGGGCCCTTCTGTGGTCAGGAGTTTTGTTCTGGGGTTGCCAGGGTGTGGTGGTTTTGGCTGAGATAGAGTTAATTTTCTTCATGGAAGCTAGTATGAAGCTATGTTTCGGATTTGGGCTGGAAACAGTGCT
>VZTL01055779.1:40161-60827 GCA_013400535.1 Scopus umbretta | reverse complement strand
AGCCGCGGCCCCGCTGAGCCCGCCCCGGGGCCTGCGGGAGCAGCATGGCCGCCAGCCTGTGGATGGGGGACGTGAGTGTCCGGCCGGGACCCGCGCGGGGCTTTGTGAGGCGGGCAGCGGGGCGGCCTGGCCGGCGGGAGGCGGGAGGGCAGCGGCCGGGGCGACCGCGGGCTGGGGCGCACTGACTGACTGACCGAGTGACACCCTCGCGCCGGCTGACTGACTGACACCCTCGCACCGACTGACACCCTCACACCGACCGGCTGACTGACACCCACCCTCACACCGACCGACTGACTGACACCCACCCTCACACCGACTGACTGACACCCTCACACCAACTGACTGACACCCACCCTCACACCGACTGACACCCTCGCGCCACCACCCTCACGCACTGACACAGCCTCACGGACCCTCACACGCTCCGACACACGCATAAACTCCCGAGCTGACGCGCTCACGCACACCCGCTCCTGGGCACGCTGGCAGGCTCACGCAGGCTGACACGCACACTTACACGGGCTGACACACAAACACGCACTCAGAGACGCTAACCCCGGCCTGGCGGGCACGTCCGTGGGTAGTTACACACTCACAGACACAGTTAGACACACACACACGCATCCCGTAGAGTGACCCTCGTTGCCTGCCCGCAGCCAGGGTCACAGACACACTCGTGGCGCTTACACCAGCGTCCCGTGCTGCCTGCGCTCGCGCTGGTGGGCAGGCACGCTGGTGGGCACTGACGTGTTCTCACACTTTTGTGGTCTGTTAGGCACTTACACGCTCACTTACACCCTTACTAGCCTGTACGCTCACATGCTTCTAGGGTTTATATGCTGGCTTACACACTCACGTGCTTGTAGACGCTTACATGCTCACGGTCATGCTCTCTAAGGCACTTAAACACTCGTGCTCGCAGTTGTGCTGCTAAGCTCACACGCTCGTGCTCACACTTGTAGGCACTTACACTTACTTGCCCTCGCATGCTTGAATGCACCTATCCAAGAGCATCCCTCGCTACCTGCGCCACACGCATGCACACCTGTGGGTGCACTCACGCGCTTATAAGGATTTGCACTCTCCTACATGCACACACACTCATAAGCACTTACACACCCCAGTATTTCCCTCGTTCCTGCCTGCATGTGCACCTGGCAGCACACTCACCCTCACAGATACTTCATCACCCTAGGGCGTCTCTCGCTGCCGGCTCACATGCACGCCGTGGGCACACTGACGTACTGATCCACACCCCACGGTGTCCCTTGTTGACTGCCCTTCACACGCACTGTGTACACCCTCATACTCGCGCACTTGTGTCCCTCACTGCTTGCCACTGTACACACACGCTTTCGTACACGCTTACGTATGCATGCTCACACAGTGTATTGTGGTGCTTTGCCACCCACATACACAGCACCCAGCACATCACTGAGGATCCCACTGGCTGCTTCTCTCTCAGACACAGGCTTCCACCAAGATTGCCCTTGCACCGCACACATACACTGACACGTCAGTGAGTCTTCCCCTGCCTGCCACTCATGCAAACACACTCTATAGAGTCCCTTTTCTCGTTACCCGCACAAAGGGCTATCTACCACCCCTCCACCATGAGGCCATCTTCTTTGTCACTCGCCTCTCTCACAAGCAGGCCGCTGCTCTTTGAAACACACACGTACATAGCCAAGCAACAGTCACCTGTTGCCTTGAGTCTGGCTTTCCTGTACACACACACTGCAGGGTCACCCTCTGCATGGCGTGTCTGTACAGAGGAGTGCTGACTCCTGCTTTTGGCACGTGTAACGGAGTCATTTCTGCTTTACACTCACACCTCCGCAGGGCATCTGCCACCTTTTGCACATGCGAGTGCAATATGGTTACCCACTATCAGATACTGCACAAGCCTGCACCTTCTGTCGCGCACACAAGTGATGGAGCCACCCGGTACCTGACAGACACACGAACACACTCCAGGGCTGTCAGTTACCACAAGGCCATCTGTCTCACTCACACAGGTACATATAGTTATATATACGGAGCGGTGTATGTTTCCCCCACACCCCAGCCTCGTGTTAACTGTCACATGCAGTGCTCCCCATCAGTACGTGCATTGCACAAAACCTGAATTTCAGTTAGTTCCCTCCTCCACTTTCTCGTACACAGAGAGGTGTCCTTTTCCCTCAGCACCTTCATCATATATTTGGTTCAAACTGCAGTGCTGTTTCATACTTTTCAGTCACTTACGCCACACAGACACCTGCCCACCAGCGTGTTCACTCGCACAATACCACTGCCCTGCACTTCACGCACACTCTGACATGCACAGTGCCACCCTCTCACCTATGACGCAAACACGGTCCGTGCACCCATGTACAGTACAAAGCTCAGACCTCCTGTGGGACGCGGTTAGAGGTTTCCCCTCCAAGTGCTGCCCTGCGTATCTCTGCGGTTACGCGAGCTAGGCACGGCTCTGCAAACCCCTGTCCCAGCTCGATGGGGGCTGTGTTACCTGACGCACGCCACCCGTTCGTCACAGCACCCTAAGCTGTGCTGTACCTCTGTACCGATAGCGCTGGCCCAACCTCCGTTTGCACACAGAGAAGGAGCCTGCCATCTCCTTATCCCCTGCTCCGTGTAGTGAACGCTCAGTTTGTTGCTTTATGTTTCTGAGTGGCTTTTGTCCTTCTGTGAAAGCTCCCTGTTCTCTGAAATTCATGCTGTCTCTTGGGTTCCACTTTGCAGACTGTTGAGCCTGGTTCATGCATGCCTGCTGGTTTTGAGTGGCATCGACCCTCTTAAATGAGTCTTCTTTTTGAAGTGTAAGGGTAAAATACTTCTCAATAATGTTTTAACTGCTTAGGGTGACATTGACACATATATTCTCCTTTTTGTAGATGCCTTGGTCTAACTTTTTTTTTTTTGCTTTTATAGCTGGAGCCATATATGGATGAAAACTTTGTTTCAAGAGCCTTTGCCACCATGGGAGAGCTCGTACTGAGTGTAAAAATCATTCGAAACAGGTTGACAGGGTAACTGTTTATGCTTGTTCTCAGATTGTTCTACCAGTGCATTTGGATTGAACCATTTGCCCTCTGCCCATCCCTGTGGTCCTGTCCATGTTACAGCGATTTTCCCTTTGAGCTTTTCACCATTGCTGCCAACAATATGGGTATATTGATGATAGCAATGGAGAGGACAATTGCTGGCTCTTTGACCTCCCCATCAACAAACCAGGGTTTGGCCCTCATCCTGCAATGCTTCAGCACTCATTCAGAGCGGCATATGTACGCCATACAGTCCCTCTGGGAGTTACACCTCTTGGGCTGAAGGCTTCAGTGACTAGTCTGTGTTAATCGTTGCACTAGTGCAGCTATGTGATGCTGGCAGAGGTGGGAAGTCTGACTTAAGAAGGAGCCATATGAGGACCCTTTGAGTTCATTTGGAATAAAACGAGTGACTTCACAGGATAAAGGAGTTTCATGTTCCTGTAAATGTTGGAATTTCAGTTTTCAATTGTTTAAACTTGGGTGGGAAAATGTATATAATCAGTGAAAGTAGGAAGTAAACTAATGTGAGCAAAACTATTTTCTGTGTGCTTATGTTGACACGACTCTACTGGTAAGTAGGGGCTGTCACTTGAGATCCAAGATTACTTTGCTAGCTTCTTTTTGGTAGCTAATGTTTATACTTTGAAAACAAAATTGTTCTAAGTACTGCAACTATAGCAAATTTCCTGCTAGTTACCTGAAAATACAATAGTCCTCCTCAAATGTGTTTTAAATCTGAAATCTTTCTCTCTCCTCTCCTGTGTCGTACGTTCAGAATTCCAGCAGGCTATTGCTTTGTAGAATTTGCAGATCTAGCTACTGCAGAGAAATGTTTACACAAAATCAATGGAAAACCGCTTCCTGGTGCTACACCGGTAAGTAAATGAAATCAGCCGGTTGAGAACCAAAACTGGGAAGGAGTAGATAGTGTAGAATCTGTATTTTGAATGATTACAGACAAATTCATACTTAGCAAACTGGGATTCTTCTTTTCTTTAGAGTTAAATGAATGAACGTAAAACTATTAATGTTCTTGCTCAGAAAATTATGGGGAAAAATACTAATTTCTTTGTGAATGTCTGGATAAAATCCAGGTGTAGAAATGTTGTATTTCTGAGCCTTTCTACTGTTACCAAAGTTGGACTAATAAGACAGCAGAGAAGAACAAGGAAAAAATAGGTGGAGTATACCTACCACAGTCCTTCTGTCTGTCTCTGTTTGTCATTCCATATCAATTTGATACAGTGTGTATGTTGTTATACATGTACAAGACGAACTTGCAAGTTCACACTGAGTTTTGAGTAACTTTGATTTGCAAGGGAAACATGACTTTTAAGCCTTGCATTATTCTTGGCCCTTAGCAAACAAAAGTTATTCAAACCTATTTACAGTGGAGAAAGAGCCAGTCCATTGTATAATTGTAATACATAATAAACGTCTCGGATACATAAAAGCTAGGTAGTTAGGAAGAAGAGGAGGAATAGTCATAGAGGCTAATTTTAGGAGGTTGACTCGAATGTGTAGTAGATTAAAATGGGATGGCTGACACAGCTGTCCGTTGTACCCACAGAAGTTGGCTGCGGTAGCTAGGATGACTGGTTCATAAAGCAGCTCTCAAATCACCTCAGTTACAGCGTGATATAGTAAGGTAAATTGATGCTTCTTTCGGTGTAGTTAACACCCTCGGTAGGAAACGGGGAAGTTCAGGCGTTGCTCCTTGAACTATTTGGTCAGCCTTCCTGAGAGGGTGGCGTCCTGTGTTAACAGGGGTAGATGAGGGGCGCGGAGGTATCTTTCACCTGTCCTGTTCAACGTGCCCTTATACTGCAAGTCAGAGCCCACGCTTACGGGAAGCTAATCTTCCTAGATACCTTGTATAGTCACTAGAGAGAGAAAGAGTGCAGCCTCTGCGAAGAGTAATATAATAATTGATGTTTGGTTTCAGGAATACCCGCCTTTATCCACCGTTTAATTCAAAGCGTGTTGTGTAGAGGGATGATTTACATAACACATGGAGAGAATTACAGATGTCAGACCAAAATCCAGTGTAGGCAGCCTAAATTAGTGCACTCAGCAGGCAACTGTCCAGCTTATCTCTTGCATTTAGATACTTCTTCTCTTGTTTGCAGAAAACTGAACATGGCTCACTTATCTATTTATTTCTAAATAGTGAATCAGCCAAAGGAATAACAGAGAGCCATGGTGCTGTTGCTGTCTCTGTTTTACAGAATTAGTGTCCCCAGTTCCCGTTTGCATGGAAGTACTCTCGGGTCTCTCAATGATTTTAAACCAAAATATTGCAATGAAGAGCAAAATCCAAAAAGATGAAAGTGTTTCACAGTGGAATCTAAATTTTGTGTTAGCTTGTAGATGGTCCGCAGAAAGAGTTATGTACCGCTGTGCACCGGTGAATGCAAGCATGCAAGGAACATGATTATAGCCAAGAGATAAGTCTTTGCTCTGTTCCCAAGAATTATTTACGCTGTCTTTGAGGGAAAAAAAATACATGACACAAGGTGCAGGAGCACTCTGGGCTCTCCGCTGTACTAAACAAACGACCTGATCTCTAGGTTATGGACTTACAGTAGGATTGCTGTCTTTGTCCAAATTCCACTTGAATTCTTGCTGTGCCACTGTGTACTGCAGAAGGGGTATGTGCTTTGGAAGTCTGTTGGACGATAGAAAAATGGTTTTGAAGCCCCTCAAGCTGATGAGGGAATCCAGCTTAGGTCTTCCACTCTGGGTGAGTTCCGATACCAGTGTTCTTGTAAAGAAGTGCAACCCTTTGCTTCCCTCTGTCAGACATGTTTCAGAAGAAAATAGCGATTACCTTTGCACTCTGCAGTGAGCCTGCTTGGGTCATTGTGGGCTGAGCATCATATAAGAATGCCCTTGGGATTTTGAGGCAGCAGACCAGCTGCTCCTTAGATCTTGGTCTAGACTTAAATGTGAGTTGGGCACAAGTTGCTGAACCCTGGTAGGATGGGGCCGGGGAATTGCAGATGTGCCAGTGGGCACAAATGAGGCTCCTGGGAAACTTGTTTAAAAAGAAAATCAGGTGCAAAGTTTAGGGAGGTCTCCAGTGTCCAATGACAGATAAGGCTTTCAGAAAAAACGTAATTTTGGATCTTACTAAATGAGCATGTTATCCAGAGCAAAGTGTTTAGCTGTTCCTCCAGACTGAGGGATTGATTTCATTTTGCAGTGTGGCAGATTCTGGTCTGCCAGCATTCTTGTAAGTCACAAATGTCCACTGGTCTGTTAAGGTCTTAAAATTTGATTTTAAGACCTTAACATTAGAAGTCATTTAATATTTGTTGTTAGTACCTCTGTCTACCTGTCTTCCTTAAAGACAGAAAAATTTGATGCTATGTAAGGTTCACATTTCTTTCACTAGCTTTATAAACTGTTGAAATAAAGATAGGCCAAACCTCCTGGTACAGGTTCTTGTCTGATTTTCATTATTATAGCTGTACTGAAGTCAAATAAAAATGTTATTCTTGATACCTTAACTGGCTTGGCCTGATGGCATTGAGCACCTGTTAGCATTCAGAAAGTTGTGTAAAATAAGCTTGCTGTATTTTTTCTAATTGTTTGGATTCACATGAGAACATTTGAATGTATGGATTCATTTTTACCTTGTTTCAGGCAAAGCGATTTAAACTGAATTATGCAACGTATGGAAAACAGCCCGATAACAGGTAAACGCTCAATATGCAAATATTAGTTTTACCTGATTAATGTCTCTTCATCAACCACCTTGCAAAGAGTATTCACAATGTGTAAACCCACAAGTTCATCATTGCCGGATGAGACGTACAGCTAGCAAATTTGGATAGGAGAGCATTCGTGAGATGCACACAAATAATATTTGTGCCATTTTGTCTACCAGTGCCAGATAACTAAATGCCATAATTAAAAATGTAGATTACATTAAACTGCTTTGGCACACGCTGTAGCATGTTAGCACTTTCTATGTATCCGAGGATTCATCCCATCATAATACCATATAATGCCATGAATGTGTTTAGCACCTCAAGATAAATGCAGTGGTTTCACACCACCTGGCTTAACTGGCTAGAGTACCACAACAGTCAGCAAAGAGAGAGAAGGGTGCTCTGAATTGCCCTCTGGAGGAGCCCATCCTTCTCCATTGACAGTGAAGGGTGCGTAAGGAGACAAACGGGCTAAATGAGGCTCCAGAACTTGGGTGCTGAGTACCTTTCATAACGCCTGCCCAGAAATGCTTACGCCGTTGAAGTAATAATAACACAAGGAGGTGTTCAGGCAGGTGTGTACGAGGGTGAAAGCACCACAGTCCTGTGGTTTATTAGGGGAGTGTTAGTCATCTCTCGGCAATTATATTTTTATTTTAGATAATTATTTATGAACATTTTTATTAAAAAAAAGCAACCAAACAAAAATAACACAAAAAACCTTTCTAGATTAGAATCAAGGCACAACAGATGGGGCCAAGAACCAAGAATGAGATTCACATCTGGTAACTAATTCTTATGGTTCCATTTGCTCTGGAAATACAGACGGGTAACATAGCCTTTCTGATTCCAGAAGCTTGTCCCATGAGTCTTTAGCAGAGGGAGGATAACTTTGTTAATTTTATGCTTTACCTTTTGTGTGGCACAGAAGATTTGTCAGGAGTGTCTTTTAAGATATTTAAACTTTCTAACATTAAAGTGTCTTAATTCATATATTATCATTTAAGATCAATATACTGGAAATAGCAAATCTAGAAATGAAACATTAATGTTATCTTGCCAAATTAAAATCCAGAGATATCCTGTTGGAACTAAAAAATTAAATTCTCTTTAAATAAAAAGCAGTATTGAGTAGATTAGTTGTGCTGCTTGAATTAACTTGAAAAAGCGGTGTCAATAAAAATTTTAGTTACTTAAGCAACTCAACTGGCGACACTTTAAATATCCATTAAATGTTCCTTTAATATCACTTTTCTCTGAAGTCAAATGTTTAGGCTAAATGTTAGCTGTCACTCAGCACAACTCTTTTTTTTTGTATGATTGCACTTAGGAAGTTTTCTTTTGATTTCTTTAGTCCAGAATATTCACTTTTTGTGGGAGACCTGACTCCTGATGTGGATGATGGCATGTTATATGAATTTTTTGTTAAAGTTTATCCATCGTGTAGAGGTGGAAAAGTTGTTTTGGACCAGGCAGGAGTATCCAAGTAAGTAATCTTTTGTTCATTCTTTTCTTTCCCTTCACATGCAGCAACAGGAAAGCTATAATGCAGCAAGGGAGACAGAATAGTTCTATCAGCATAGATTTCAGTTATCTAAAAATGCAATGTTCTTGGATATTCAGTCTACAGTATGCTTGGGTTTCGATAGTCAGCATATCATCACTCCTCTGTCAGTATTGTGCCCTTTTGTGTTGGCAATATGTTTTTGCACTTCTGAAAATGCTGAAAAATGTCTAAGTAATCTTGAAACGCTGTCTCCCTGGACTTTCAGGTGGAATTGTGCTTTTAGAGTCTTTAGGTGATTGAGCGTATACTCCTGTGAAAGCTTTACAGGTGTTTGTTTCCAATAGGGTAGGGCAAACAAAGCTATGATTCATTGTCAAGTACTTAGTAGCCACCTTGTCCACCTTTACTGGAAATGTCTCACCAAAACCAGATGTCAAAAAGTCGGGTTTCTTAACGTTATTAAAACATTTTCTAAATAGCAGAAAATTAAACTGTATTTTCCTAGAAGAGGGACCAATTGGTGAGCATCTTGTTTTCAAAAGAGAACATGGCTTCAATGAAACACAATATTCTGATAAAATACCTGTAAGAATATTGTGACCAGACTTAGAAAATGTCTGTTGATCTCCCCTCTTTCTCATATAAGGTTTCTCAGTCTTAGACACATTGGTTCAAAGGAGCCTATGGAGGTCTCAGGTCCAACTTCCCGCTCTGAACAGGACTGCTGCCAATACTAGATCAGGTCAGCCATGAATTGTGTAGCCTGGAAAACCTCCCAGGATGGAGATAATACAACCTGTCTGGGAAGCCTGTTCCAGTGCTGCGCTACCTCCCTCGTAATGAAGTTCTTAATGTGCAACGTGACCCTTTTGCAGAGCTGCTGAGGGACTCTCTGGCTGTTAAGTACTCATGCTGTTACTGCCACCTCACCTGAGACCAGCACTGCCAGGGTGGGCTCCGGGTGCTGCCTTCTCCTCAGAGGTGTAAACCCAGCAGTTCTTGTTTTGCTGCACCTGCTTCAGTCTCTGCCTACAGAATAGGTGTTGGGTGATGCAGGTTGGGCCTTTAGTTGGGCGCTGGGAACTGTTCCTAAGTGCAGACCCCAGGGAAGGGGAATCTGTGGTAGCTTGGGAAGTGGGAAAGGAGCGGGGACTTAAAGTCCTATTGCTGGGAAGAGCACAGCTATCTCCCCTAGCAGTGCCGGGGTGTTGCTGCCAGGGGCTTTGTTGCGACTTGTGCAGTTACTCAAAGCTGAGGCAACTGTAGATGTTAGTGTGATGCGAGAGAGGAACCTGGGGCTTGTGGATGTGCCTAGCGAAGCCCTGGCCCTTCCAGCCAGGGCTGGTAGATCAGGAAGGCCTCCTCCCAGCACCTCTTGTCCAGGCAAGAGAGCAGCTTGGAGCCTGACGCCATAGTGCTGTGCCTGCTTCTTTGCTTTCTGCTGAGGGTGCAGGCTGGGGGGCTTGTCCTAGCTGCTGGGACAGGACAGAATGTCTGCCAGGGTGGTGCTGGCCACAAAAGAAATTATTTTTTGGTGGGTTTTCTTCTGTACTAAAATCTGGTTTAGCCATTGGTGTGAAAAAACTAAGCGTCTGGAAAAGTTGGAAGAATCACTGTCTCCCTTGCTGCACCTAACATCTATTCCTATACATCCAACCCTTTATCTGTCCATCTCTGTTTTGGAACTGTCAATATTCCTGGTTTCACTTACACACTCCTGGTCCCATCCGACAGGCTGCAGAACTCTTTGTAGCAACTTAGACACTTGCAGACTTTTGTGTGCAAACACCTAAAACTGACAAACTGACTTAAAAGTTGACTTGCACTGGTTTAATTTGCCACGGTCCTTTCGCAGAGGGCAAGTTAAACAGAATGTTTACCCATGTAGAGTTTTGCTTTTGCTTAATTATCCAGTTCGTATGTAGATAAGTCTGAGCTTCGATTTGCTCTTCTGTATGTGAGGAGTACACATACATACATGCATATATGTGTAAAAATACATATTTGGAGTGTAGTGTGTAGCTTGCAATGCAAGATACAGCATTTTATAGGCACCAGCTGCTCTGTAATAGCTTCCAGCGTGGACCTACTATGAGTACTAGGTGATGCCACTTTCAAAATAGTGTGTTACTTGGTGTTTACGAGTTCCCACAGAATAGATAATACGCTGTAAATTTACACCCTTGCTTACGGCTCGTTCTTTTCCTCAGGTAGACAAGCCCTGTCCCTCCCGAACTCCTTCCTTCACCTAGATGGATTCCTCTTTCCCTCCCACACCTAAGTCTTTGATCTTTCTGCTGCGTGAGGCAGCCCATCCCGTCTTGGGATCCTGGCACTGCCCTCTTGGATGCTGTTGCATTGCTTCTGACTCACTATAGCATCAGAATCCCACGCAAAGGACCTTTGGGGTTGGTGGGGGAATTAATATTTTCTGTCTGGCTGACGTACAGTACTGCTAGCGCCGCAGTGGAGGATTGCCACAGAGTTGAGGGGTTGCTGGCTGTGTGCTATCCCTATTCAAGCTGTGCTGTCAGAGCAGGTTTTAGCAACTTGAAGTTAAAAGCTCGTTTTCAGATCCACTGTTGAGAATGCTGATGGGGCCGTGCCGTTCTTAGGAATGACAGAAAGCCTATTTGAATATGTTACTGTTGAAAAAAAGACTCAATTGCAAAGGGTGTCTCAGTCGATCTTACAGAAAAGCAAAGTTTTCCTTCACAGTGGGGTAGTTCTAGAGATAAACGGTGCCTGTGTCTTGTCAATCCTGTGCTGACTTGCAACTGTTTAGATTACCTGTATCCTCCCAGTACAGAGTTGAGGCTTTGCTACTGTCTGTTCATGCACTTCAACATGTCTTGTGTCAGCGCACTTCCAATTCCCCAGAATCCACTGGCACAAGAATTGCTTTACTTCTGTGAAGTCCTTGCAAGTGCTGCCAAAGCTTGGACGTACGGTTTCAAGTATTTCGCAAATAATACAAAGGAACTGGAAGATGGAATCACTTAATCGGTACTAAAGGCAGGGACAGGCCTAGCAAAAGTGTCTCATTTGCTGTGGTTTTTAAAACAAATTTTGACTTGGCCGTAAATATTAAAAAAAAAGTGGTATGGCTTTTCTGGTTTTGTTTTATATGAGCTATTCTGTATCTCTGCAGAGGTTACGGGTTCGTGAAATTCACGGATGAGCTGGAACAGAAAAGAGCACTGACAGAGTGTCAAGGAGCTGTGGGGTTGGGCTCTAAACCTGTACGCTTGAGTGTGGCTATACCAAAAGCGTGAGTATAAGAGCAGCCAGACGTGTATATAAGAGCACCGTGATGTGAAATCACATGTCTTTTTAAATGTCTCTTAGCGGTTTGGGTACATTTCCTGGATTTTTCCATCACAAAGTGAAGGAATACCCACGACTACAGTAAAGTAGCTGGAGTATCAGAATGCACAGGAATTCAAAGAAATTATAACATTAGATCAAGACTAAGCATTTTACACTGTTTTTGTTTGTATACATTATTAAATACACACACATGTACACACACTGTATTTAAATATGATTGTTTTTAAAGTATATGTTCCTTTGCATTGAATTGAAATAGTCTAAATCTGCTGTTGATTTCTGGATAGCAAAGCTCAATTACCTTGCTAATTCTATTATAATGTCTACTAAATATAAGTCTTTTGGGGCAGGGATTAACTTTTTTTTCTGTGTTTGTTCAGAACCTGATACAATGAGATCCTGGTCTGACTTGGGGCTCGTAGCACTAGGGTAATACAAATAATAGTAATTGCTCCCTATTTGAATAATATTTAGATTTTCAGTGACCTCAGAAGTCTTGGGGGAATAAGGAAGAGAAAAGCAGAAACAGGGGGTGTATCATGGTGAGAAGATTGATGTTTCCCTCTTCCTACTTCTCACAAATTTCATCATTAGACATAGCTTTATGTGTGACATATGTTCATTTCCAAAAAATATTTGTCATCTCATTATTTCAAATCTTGATAATCAGGTGAGATTCCCAGTTCCTGGGGAATGCTGCCACTTTATGGCAAGGAATGGGAATTTTAGTCAGCTCACAGGCTATTTAAGTTTATTTTTGTAATTACTTGTAGTCCTTTTTACTTCATGAGCTCTTCCAACTATGTGCGTTGCAGACCACCCAGTTCAGTGGGAATGGGGACAGCCAGACATTGGTTAGGCTTCTGTACGATAGTGGCAGAAGGGAGAGGGTTTCGTCCACTCTTAGTAAAGGAAACCCCAGTTCTTTTGCAAGGCTCTAAGCCTTTACTTCTTCATGTAAAGCAAGACTCAGTACCTTGTTTCAGGAAGCTGCAGAGTACTTAACTTCATCCTATTTATCAGAAGGAACAAGGGACCCAAGAATCTGGACTGTGGTTCAGGAGTATTCTAAGCTGAGGCTCATAGTCCTGAACTCTTCCCTTCCCAAAGCCAGGACATGTTACTGAATTACTCATAACGAGTGAAAGTAATGTTTATTAATGATGATAAATGAATACAGGAAAGGGCGTTAAATTTAAACCACGTCTTTCTTTCTGCAAATGTATGCAAGTGATAAATACTGCTGCAGTAAATAGTGACTATATTTTAAAGACTGAAATTTGCATGTTAGCCTAAGCCTTGTCTATGTACCATATTGTATCTTAAGCTATTTCACTGCTTTTTTTCATAATTGTTCTACATTATTTGCAACTTATTCCTGCTTTATTTTTTTAAGTAATCGTGTGAAACCAATGGAGTACAATCAGATGTACAACTATAATTATAACCAATATTACCAACAATATCACAACTACTATGCCCAGTGGGGCTACGACCAGAACACAGGCAGTTACAGCTACAGCTATCCCCAGTACGGATACACGCAGAGCACAATGCAGGTAGGACAGCACGACGTACTCACTTTTCAGTGGTCTGTCAGCACAGAAACATGACGCAGGTTACAAAACCGTGATGGGGACATTTTATATTCAGCTCTGGGGTCTTAATATAGCTACTTGATGAGGAAGCAAAACTGCGTAGCAGACCCTGGTGTGTGCTGTTGCCTTGTATGGGGGATATTGCTGTGACTGGAGGGGTAGAAAGGTCTGGAGGGCACAAAGGGTCTCTTAGTACAGTTGTCATGGAAGAAGGCTTCTCTTGATATAGGCAGTTGGACAGGCAGTGCTAAGGCTGCCTTCTGGGATCCTTCATAAGCCTTGTTTCAGAGGGTAAACCAGATCAGGGCAGCCACCCGCTGCGCCGCAGGGATTTGAAGAACTGCTGCCTCTTAGGAGTTTAGTGTGGGATCTCCCCTGTGGAGTCTGTTGGGAGTGGAACACGGGGCTTATGTGTGAAGAATTCTGTTGTAATCAGCCAGATACAAAGTCAGTATGTGACAGCAGTAATCAACAGATGATGCTCGTAAAAGAAAAGATAAATATCTGCTGTCCTAAGGTGGTTCTTTTTTTTCTTGCAGACATACGAAGAAGTTGGTGAGGATGCATTGGAAGGTACGTTTCTTGAATTTTATGTTGAAGTTGTCTGTTTGTTCTGCACTGATTAGAGATAGTCTTTCTCAAATTGGCCCTTAATTTCAATGCATAATATAGCTGTATCTTTGAGTAAATCAGGTCAGAGAAAATTTGTGGGTCACTATCACCTAGCGCAATTGCATCCGTATTTTACAGTTTCTGTTCCTAGTCTGAACCTCGTTGAGACTGAAACTAATTGACTTTGCTAGCATTGAGATTTTAATCTTCTGTAGTACGCAAACTTTTATCCTTTTTTAAAGTATTTTTTCTGGTATGCTATAAAAACAATGTAGATATTCTGGTTTTCTGTAAAATCTTGGAATTTAGGGCCCAGGATACTTCACTGTGCTTTTAGTTTAAAAAAGAAATAATATCAGTTAGCATGCTGATAAAATATTTGCTTTTGCAGTCGTTGCTTGAAATAGGCCACTAAACCGTGCTGAGGTTTTAGATACGCATGCAAGCAGTTTTAATGTATTGATGCAAAACCAAAAAAATCATCTTATACTAGCAGTTCCAAATTCCTGTCTTGAGTGGAATATGCACTATGTACTCTATCTTACTCTTCTCTTTAAAAAAATGTAGAAATCACATGGTAACAGTAGAAAGCAGCCGGATCCTTTACAGGATTCATAGGTATCAGTAACAACGTCAGTGAGAAAGCCCTTGATGGCTTTTAAAAGCATTACAGGAGAGCTTTCCTTTCTCTGAAACTAAGACACCAGTACTATAGTTAGAATATCTCTGGGGTGTCTTTTTCTTACTCATTAAATTAATGTGTTGAAATGTGTAGGAAACTGAAATAATGTATTGCCAGTGTATCATTCCTTTTTCTTAATTCTGTTCTCCTGTGATGTGTTACAGTGTGATGTAGCTAAAACCAAACAGATTTACAAGCATTTTATTCCTGATGTCTTCTGTAGTTTTTCCATTCAGTCAGCTAGTTGCTTTGCACTCTGATAGTCGCTTACTAACCTGTGTGATTGTGCTAGTCCGATAACCTGGGCTTCAGATGGTGGGTGGTGTTAGGTGACCTTGCATCCTGCAAGTGGTTTGGGGAATACGACGAGTCAGTTGTTGTGCGATGTGAAGCGTGCATCGGTAGCAGCAGAATTGTACCTGCTGGGTTGCTATCCAGCTCCAAAATGCTTGACAAACATTTCTTCCAACTGTAAAATGCGTACGTAATTCACTGGGTGTCGCTGGCACTTCTTTGGTTACTAACTGTGAAATGCTTTGAGATGTTCGAGGCTTTGGCAGACGAGCTCTGGTGACTCTTGTTGCAGCAGCGTAAGACTACCGTCCCCAGCCATCCACTCTGACCCTGTAGTGGAGGGAGCAGAACGGAACGTGTGCCTGCGCCTCCGCTCCTCCACTTTGCAGTCCGGTGCCTTAGTGCCCACCCACCTTCTTTGGCAGTTTAAGTGGCTACACTGGGCTGCGAGGTGCAGGTATGCGTTCTCTCTGTTGACTCTGCTGTGGGGGCAATCACCACTGGAAAGAGGGACATATTTGGATGTAGTTATTTCTGATCCCATTGCAGAAAGATTTACTAGGGCTAATCTAGTCAGGTTCATGATTGGGCAAGTGCTGGGAATGTTTTGTGACTCCCCTCACGTTTGTTTTGATAAAACTAACATGTTTATGGGGTGCGGGTTTTTCCTAACACATTTGGTGTGTGACCTATTTGTCCGTCTGTCTTCCCTCCTTTAGATCCGACGCCTCAGTTGGACGTCCATGAAGCAAATAAGCAGTTTATGGAACAGAGCGAAGAGCTCTACGATGCCTTGATGGACTGTCATTGGCAGCCTTTGGACACTGTCTCGTCAGAGATTCCAGCCGTGTTATAGCCTCGTTGCTGAGGCACTGTGTCTGTGTGACAAACCCGCCAGTGCGCTCCGGACTGTTATGCTGCACCTGGATCCTGCAGTAGTGAGGGGTGGCCCTTTCTCCACCCAGGTCTGTTACTCGAAGTACAGGAGGACTGTGGCCTTTCCTGTACGGAATGAGTATCGTAGGAGCATCATGGTAACTTTTGTTCATGGTGAAAGTTAGAACTGCAACGGTTTTATTCCTTTTGTCTTGAAATGAACTCTGAATACTTCTTGGGAATTGTAATTTATAAACTTCCAACAAGATGGCACAGGGGAAAGACTCTACTCCAACGTACAATAAAAAAGTTGGTCTTTTAAGTAAAATCACCCTTTGCATTTTGGTTCCTGCCCATCTTTCTGTTTTGCTGCCCATTTAACTGTCTTCAGTCATTTGATCCAACTCTCGTAAATGTGTTCTTTTAAAAAAATCATTGTTGGATACCACTAAAATGTCTCAAAAGCTTTCTAGTGACTGGGTAAGGTTGCTGTAACTTGAGGACGGGAAAGAACCATGTAGATGAAAGCTTATGTTCTGCTTAACCTGAGCTGTGATCTTGAGCTAGCATTTTTGTAGCTCGCTGTTCCTAAGTATTATCTACCTGAAGAGCGTTTTGGAGAGTAAAGACGGAAGGGAGTGTTATAAAACTACTACAGACCGATGCCTTCTACTCGGTGGTCTCTCGCACGTTTGGCTTGCCTCTCCACCTGTGTATGAGGAAATAATTCCCCATCAGTCAAGCAGTTTAAAACACTTTTACCAGCAACCTTGTTTAAATGTTATTTTGCGTATCATGCCTTTTTTCATTGTGGACACACCTCGAAGGTCTCATTAAGATGTTACGATTTCATAGCGTCTTCCACTGTCCGGTCAGAGTGAATATGGTGAAACTGAAGATCTTGCAGCAAAAACGGGTCAGAGCAATCTAATTGATATATTGTGCAACAAATTGTTGCTAACCTGGAGAGCAGTTTTCTACTGGATGTTGTATAAGCTGGATGGACAAGCAATATATTTAAGCTAATATTATGTTGCATTAGAGGTGAAAGCAAAAAGAATAGCACTTATGTACATGTTGTAAGCCCTTTTCAGGCTTTTGTGCCTTAAACTCTTTGCAAAATAGGAACAGATAAACTACCTGTAATAAATGTCTATCCAAGAAATAGTCTGGTAACTGAAATTGCTACTGCAAAGCATTTAGTTGCCTCCCTGCCCATGTTGATGCAGAGATTTGCCACAAAGTTTAAATACTTTCATAAAGCCTACTTCTACTACACCTTTGTTTGTGTCCATAATTATGATATATTTGTCAGTCTGTGGTCTTCTGATCAACTGCAATGGTAAACGCACTGTGAATATGAGGGGAATGGTTGACACGTCCTGGAGTTAGCGCATTTCTGAACAAGTGGAACCAGAGGACTACTGGACCCCTGCATTCTCATCTGCTGTGAATTTTTCCCTCCTGCTGTGCGTCTGACTCTGCTGCGGGCTGTTAACAGTGTCCTAACCTTCAGTTACTCTGAATTTAAGGAAATGGATGTGTCCCTGCGTGTGCTGGTAGCGTTTCGGAGGCAGCGGAGAGGTGGAAGAGCGCAGAGTGCTTTTTTTTCTTCTGATGTAGCTGGTCAGCGATGCTGCACACTCAGACGATGCCCCTCTTCTTGAAAAGTGCCTGTTCAATAGAGTGGCACTTCAGAGGTGATGTAAAGAAGGGGTTTTTTTGTGTTCTGCTGTTAAACACTTTTCTAGATTGTTCTGATACTGTGCTGCAACAGTGCTACTCTTTATGCCCTTCATTCTCCCCTTCTGGACCTGCCTTTCCCTATTCCCCCAAATTATAGCTTTTATAATGCAACCCTCCTAATTTGCTACAGGAGGTGACCTGAAGCCACAATTGCTTTATTGATAGAATTTTATGCTGCTATTCTAAGGCTGGCCAGCATTGCTGTCCTGTGTAATACTTTCTAATGCATGGAGAAGCCATATCCTTCCGTCTCTAAAGGACAGCGGGGCAGAGTCCCACAGTATCACAGAGCAGCACCCTTCACAGACAGTAACCCTGTGGGAAAAATGATTTTGCTCTCTGCTTTTGTTTTTGTGGTGGAAAGAATGTTGGTAATGATCAGTCTGAGCCATCCTGAGTGGCATCCCCTAGTTTCTAGCAGAGCTGTGTGTGTACGGACCCTTGGGCCCTCACGCCGAGAGCAGTTTGGGCGTATAGAGGCCAGCAGAGATTACCCACTGAAGCCTGTTCACTGGTGCTGCGGAGCTTAAAATAGCTCATGCATTTCCTTTTAGGAGAGAGGCTGATGTGAGGCTTCGGGCCACGCTCCCTTGATGTGTGAGCCAGCCTTTTGGGGCTGTTTGTGAGGAGCTCGGCCAATGTTAATCTCTGTGCACTTTTTTTTCTGCCTATCACTTACTCATCTTAATGTTCATTTTCAGCTCCTGGCCATTATTGCAGCATCTGAAGCACAGAGGAGACTTTTATGTGGAGCTACAAAACAGCCGGTCACCTGGATTTTGTAGGGTTTGTGTTTTGGAATCCAAGTTAAACAGAGTGTGGGATTTTGTTTCTCATGGATGGCTACAGGAAAAGCCCTGATTAATTACCATTTAGTGTAACACAAGATGAAAGACAAGGACTCCGTGTAGTAAGGTAAATTCCGCTTTTATCTTTATGTGCTAAAGGCAAGAAATCCCAGGCAGATGATATCGCGGCTCGCTGGGATGATGTACTTCTTGAAAATTGCGTCAAAATCTGCTATAGAGATTATGAAGTATTCTGCCTTTCAGCACGCAACGTTTACTAGTAGTTACAAAAACAACTCAAACGTTTTTGCTATGTTACTTGATGAAGATGTGATGATCCAATTTAGATTAGTCTAAATTGCAGGGACTCTCGGATTACCGCTTGGGTTACATAGACTGAAAAATGTTGAGCCAACTGCAGAGCTGGAAAGACGTGGGTGTTGCTCCTGTTGGGCACGAAGTAGTGATTTCCAAAGCGTAAGCTGCAAGGCTGCGGGCTGCCCTGTTGCCATTAACGTGTGTTTAATTAAAAGCTTGGCCTGTGAGAAATTCTGACCGGCTTGCAATGGATGAGGAGTCTGAAACCATTTCTTTAGCAAATGTGGGGCTGTACCAGCGCAGCCCCGTGTATGGGTTGAGCGGTCTGACATGGGTCGGCGATGATGTTTTCCGTGTGTATTGGACTAGAGAAAAATTCCTGTTACTTGGGCCGTTTTCAGGAGGCAGGTTCATATCCTGCACACTAAGTAGTACCCAACACCCCTAGGTATTTCTCTGAATCCCTTTTGAGGAACAGCGATGTTTGATCTTTGCGTACATGGTTTCTCATTACTGGCTTGCTAATCCCCAGCTTCTGCTAAACAAGATCTGAGAGGAATTTTTACCTTGCTATCGCCCGGTGTATCTTGTAAAGCATAGTGGATACACCTGTTTCTGGATTTAACTTGGGATTTGCTTAGACATGAAATTAATTCACTGTCAGGATAGGGTATGAATTTTAAATGCAATAGTTGCATTTAGAAAGTGATAGAGCTAGTTCAGAAAATATCCCTGACAAGGCTTGCTTTACCTTTTTGCCTGGTTAGAGCATTTCTTCAGAAAGTGCCTCTTTTTTTTTTTTTTTCTTTTTTTTTTTCCCCAAGTTACTATGCTTTTCTTCCTTAGCAGTTATTCCCAGTCAAAATGGTTTTCCTAAGTGCAGTCAGTTTTCTAAGAAGGGCTTTGGGGGTACTGGTTGGTACACTCTGATTTTCTCGGATGATACGCTGCTTCTGTGGCAGTTTCCAGGGTCAAGGCAATGGTAACGCAGTTAAGGCGGCGTAGATTGGGGCGTGTGTGGACGGGGTTTGTCTCGTCCCCTCAGCTCACAGGGGCCCTGAGGAGCTGCAGGCACAGCAGCCCACCTAGATCACCAATTCATACTCGCTTTTCCGAGCTGTTTCTTCCTAGAGTGCTTCCCTGTGGGTTGTCTGCTCCGACCTGTTCAGCGGTGGGAATTGAAGCCTCTTCCAGTGTTGGCTCCCTGTCCTGCGCTATGGAATAGGCTGATGCGAGGCTCCCAGCCATGCTGGGAGGTTTCATCAGGGCTTCGCTGACCTTGTGGTCGAGCACCACAGACATGCACTGGGATTTTGTCTGCTCTGTCTTCTCTCCATCCATCTTCTCGTGATGGGCTGAGGTCTACTGAGCATCCCTTGGTTTTCTGGTATTGCTCTTTGGGGATTCTCCCTGTTTAGCATTTGGAAGAGCCTTTGCCCAAACACTCCATGTTTTCCTAGGTTGTCTGAATTTTTGGGGTGGGTTGTTTTTGTACAATGAGCACGTTTTTGTCCCGCCCTAGGATTTGAGAGGGAGATTTCTAGGTTCGCTTTGCGCGAGTCGCTGTGCCAAAGAGAATCCGGGCTGCCTGGGGAATGCCTTGTGACTTGGCAGAGCAGCTGCAGGACCCGTGGCGGAGGTGGAGGACAGGGCCAGCTGCTTGTAACCTGTCCCTGCTGGCTTTGGCGAGGGCTGTTTTTAGAAGAGCTTGGTCATGGAAGGTTTGGGCCTCATTTCCAGACTGACTTCTGCTTTAAATTGGTGCCAGGCTTATTTTGTTGGTAATGTGACATGTTTGTGGTGGGGTTACCAGCTTTAAAGGGCAATTCCTGAGCACTGGGAATTTTTTCATCTGTGAATTTTGCTCAGAACAGATTAAAAACTAACTATTGCTCTCCCCCATTCTTTTTGTACTTTCTCCAGGGCTCAGGGGCAGGAAGCATTCTCGGGCTTTTCAACCTCATGGTGGCTGTGGCTTCAGCATCAGTACCTGCAGAAATTTCAACAGTCACTTCCAACCAGTTGGCAGGTGCTCTCATTTTAAATCCTTTCCACTCATCATGCATCATGAGCCAGGAACCTGACAGAGGTATTGTTTTGGCAGACAGACTTTTGTTTCCAAGAAACTTTCCTTCCATTCCCTGAG
>VZTL01055779.1:23931-40092 GCA_013400535.1 Scopus umbretta | reverse complement strand
GCCCCGCGGGCTCCGCGCCCGGGTGGCGGCGCTTCGGGGCGCCCCGATGGGCTGTGAAGGGCGGCGCGGCCGCCGAAGGGGCTGGCTCCCTCCCTCCCAGGCCGGGCCCAGCGTGCGGGGAAGGTGCCGGGGCCGCCGTGGGTGAGTGACCGCCGCGCCTCCGCAGCGGGCTGCATTGAAAAACCACCCTGGGAGAGGCGGCTGCTGGGCGGAGGAGCCCCGCAGGCCTGCCCGGCCCTATCGAAGCTGCATCTGTCTCGGTGGTGTGGCAGATGCAGTCAAAAAGGAGCCGAGAGCGAGGGGTTTTCCTCGACGGTCGCCGCGCAGTTTGAGTCTCCGTAACTGTCCGGCAACATTTGAGGGAAATACAGGGCCCCGGGGGGCTGCCGAGCCGAGGGCGAGGGTCTGGGCATCGCTGGCCGCCCGCGGGAGCTGGGCCCCGGCTGTGGGTGGAGGTGGTGTCGGGGGTGCTGTCGCTAGAAGAAAGCAGCTACCCCAAATTCCTGCTGCTGGGGTCCGGATCGGTGCACGAAGAGGTGGGAGTGGTGGGTGTTGCGGCTTCTCTGTTGTTGAACGTACGTTTTCTGTCTTAAGATCTACCTGAAGCTCAAGGCTGTGCTCTTCCCCAGCAGTGTCCCGGCACGGAAGGTGATCCCAGCGCGCGGGACGGCTGGTGGCGGCCGTGGCTCGGTGGTGTTGGGCAGGTGAGATGTGTGATTCAGGCTCTGGAGTCTCCCCTTGTGCTGGGAATTTGGTTGCCTTCACGGCTTCCCTTGGCCGGAGCAGCGAGCAGCAGTGGCCCCCCTCTAGCACACGGTGCCAGCGTGGTCCTTGTTCGCGACGCCTGTGGATCCTCTGCCGGGCTCATGCTTGGGGATAAGCCCGGCAGACAAGGATTCATTAAACACTGCAGAATCCCATTATTTCTTGCTCCGTTTAGATCATGTGTCGCTGGGATAAGGGGACTTTCTTTCTCCGGCGTGGCTAGTGGGCCTGGCTAGTGGCAGAACTGGGAATCGGATGTGATCCCGAGCCAGTCGATCACTCTGCTTTCGCTCCATCTGCCTCTCTGAAGCTGTAACAGGCTTTGCCAGGCGAGGTCAGCCGTGACTGCATGTTTATCCAAGAGCTGTGGCTCCCTGCGATAGCTACAGGTCTCCAACAACATGCAAGAGCAACGGGAAGGTCTTTGACTGCTGGGCCTCTTTTGCCTGTTGCTGTCACTCGCCCCTCCTATATATTTTTTGGAATTGGGGTGTTTCTTCTTGCGAGGTGCTGGTGGTTTCTGGGTGGGGTGTGTCAGTGACGTGTGCTCGCGAGTCTGCAGCCTGACGCTGGGGGCGTTTGCGATGTGTTCCAGGGTTGCTTGATGTTCCGGAGCACCCTCAGCCGATGGCCTGCCTGCCGGATAGACCCGAGGTGAGAACGCACGCCCTTGTCAGAGCTCTGTAACCTCTCCCTCCAGATCCCTTTCCCATCAGATCTGAATACCGATCTCGTGGTCGAAAAAGGAGGAAAAATAAAATTCAGACTGGTCTCAGCCTCTTTGCTGGTGCGGTCCTGCTCTGAGAGGGGCCAGTTTGAAGACACTTTGTGTTGGCCTTGCTCCTTCGGGAAGGCCGGGTGGGAGCGAAACCCCCTGGTCAAGAGGAGGGATAAATGTTGGGCACGGAGGGCAGAGGTGCCGTGAAGGTTTGCAGGCTGGTGTTCACTTGGGCTGGATCTGATGCATTGATTCCTAGTGTACAGCGGCCCAGCGGCTTCGGATGCTTACCTGCGGCTCTGTTTCCTTTCAGGAATTACGTGCTTAGTGGAAAAGGCCGAGAGCTTACGAGCCCTTGTCCCCGGTGAAGGGATTTGGCTTGCTTTCCTTAGGGCCTGAATCGTGGGGAAGCTGTGACATGGAGCACGTGAGTGTCCTTCGTGGGTAATTGCCAGATGTTTGGTGTTTCGAGAGTGGGATTTCGCTGGTCCTAGAGGACAAAGGACGGTTCAAACGGACTGTGCCTGTGCTGGAAGTGGCCAGTCGTTAATCTGGGCTTTGTGGGTGGGAATGATCAACTTCAATAATGAAGTTTTTAATTGGGCAGGCTGTTACCTCTAGGGCAGAGCGTCAGTGAGATCAGGCGCACCACACCAGCCCTCTGAGCGCAGCCTGGTCCGTGATGACTCCTTTCTTTGGAGACTGTTGGATGAATCCTGCGGATATGGGGCTGAGGCCAGGCCTGAACTAGCCAAAAGCACCGCACGGTGCGGGCAGAGGGAATGCCAGGGAATGCCTTAAGGCGAGCGAAGTCTGACGCAATGCGGAGTCACGCTGCTCTTCCCTCAGGCTGCGTTATTTGTTTATCCCCTCTTCAGGTCCCAGCAGAGCGCGGAGCTCAGGTGCGCCAGTCCCTGAGGGTTTCGGTGCTGCAGTGCAAGAATTTGGGCTCTCCCAGCCCTCCAGAAGCGGGAGCTCTGCGTAACCAGATCGCGGCTCCTTCCCGAGCTGTGAGCTCCCCCAGGTGGGAACGGCCGCTCCTGTGCTCCCCTCGCCCGCACCACGGGCCGAGGGAACTCCTTTGGCTCCGGGTGCTGCTCAAGCTCCCGTTTAAGCGCTCGACATGGAAGAACGGTCCCTTCCGTGGAGTTTTCTCAGAAGAGCTTGGCAGAGGGTCTGGTTATAAACTATTTTGAGGGTGAATAAATGCAATCTCTTGAAACTCTGGCTGTGTGGCCTGTGCTCGTGTTTGGGCGGCGTTGGTCTGGGGCGATGCCTGACTGCCCTCGCCCGGGCCGGGGAGCGCCGCGTCCCGCGGGTGCTGTGGCTGAGACTCAACACGTGAAATCCGAGCAACTGCTCCCACCTGAGGTTACCGATCCTTCGAGGTGAGTTTCTGTCGGTTCTCCCATGGCTGTACTGGTGGGCTGGATCTCCGTGGATGTGCTTTTTTCTCCTGGAAATCGATGAGTGTGACTGTTTTCCGTGCAAGTCAGTG
Source organism: Scopus umbretta (assembly GCA_013400535.1). Classification (NCBI taxonomy): domain Eukaryota; kingdom Metazoa; phylum Chordata; class Aves; order Pelecaniformes; family Scopidae; genus Scopus; species Scopus umbretta. The sequence continues at coordinate 37,111 of VZTL01055779.1, read as the reverse complement.
CTCCCATAACATTGAGTCACGGCCCGAGGGGGCTGATGCGGAAGTCCTTTGCACAGCAGAGCTGTGTTGATCAGGAGCCGGTCTTTCCCTTACTCTGGAGCTGGTGCAGCGCCCTTCCCGCCGGAGCTTCCCCTCGCCCCAGGCGGTGGGTCCCTGGGAGCACAGGAAAGCTGCCTGGGAAGACGCGGAGGTGCGCAGAGCGGCTCCTGCCCAAGGAAAGGAGGCAGCGTCTTGCAACGTAGCCGGCATCCTCTGCTGCAGCCCTGGTGACTCGAGTCGCCTGTTTTCTCACCGTGGAGAACAAACGGGTTGAAAACAGCCCCAGAGCTGTCCCGGGGGCTCCTGTTCTTCCCCGGCTCTGCCTCCGTCACGGTCCCTGCGCCGCTGCGGGTGGCATGGGCTGTTTGCAGAGAGCACCTTTGGCCGGGGGACGCGGGGTCGGTGCCCCTGACCCCCTTTCTCCCCATGGGGACTTGAGAGCCCCCTCGTCCCTCCCAGGATTTTGGTGTCCTGGGGGGCACCAGCCCCTCTGTGGCAGCGTGTTTGTACGCCCCGAGCCTGGCCATCCGTGTCTTTGTCACCAAAATCGGGCAGCGGGACGGGGCTGGCACGTGACAACGCCGAACACGGTGTCCTGGGGACGGGAGGACGAGGACGGAGCCGGCAGCTTCTCCCGCCTCCCTGGGATGGTTTGTTTGTCCATCCAGGTGACTGCGAGGCCAGGGCAGGCCCTGTGCCCAAGGAAGGCGCTGCGGGGTGGGGACAAAGGTGGAGACCTGGCCCCTCCAGCAGAGCAAAGCCCGCCCGGGTCAGGATCTGGCCAGCCTGGGGCCGGGGCATCCAGCCTCACCAGGGACAGCATGGGGACGGCGACGGGCCCTCCCCAGGACCCCAACCCCGGGGGACACTACCAGTTCCGCATCATCGTGCTGGGGGACGCGGCCGTGGGGAAGTCGTCGCTGCTGCGCTGCTTCGCGGAGGGTCCGGGCGGGGGGGCGGCTGCCCCCTGCCCCACCGTCGGTGTGGAGTTTTACAGCCGCACCGTCCCGCTGCCGCCCGCCGGCAGGGCCAAGCTGCAGCTCTGGGACACGGCCGGCCAGGAGAGGTTCAGGTGAGGTGGGGACGGGGACGGAGCCCCCATGCGGGACCCCAGCGCCCAGCTGACTCGTCCCCCCCCACCCTGGGGTGGGTGTAAAGTCCCCGGCCGGGCGTGCGGGGACAGGCAGTGATGGCTTGCTGGGACGGTGACGCTTTAGGGGCCATCGCAACCGTGTGCTGAGCTTGCAGCGAAGCCGGAGCTGGTTTTGGAGAGCAGCCACGGGAGCAGGGCTGGGTGCTGGTCCCGGGGTGCAGGTCCTTGGGTGCTGGTGGGCTGGGTGATTTCCCTCCTGATTGCATCAGGCTGGAGCCAGAAGCTCCAGGGAGCATGAAAGAGGCTCAAATAGGGTGCGACGGGCTGAAGAGCTGGGTGCCGTGGCTGGAGGGAGGGGTCCTGCACTGCCCCCATCCCTGGGAGCGTTTTGGGGGCCCCAGGGTTGGTCTGGGAGTGTTCTGTCCCTGCCCAGTGCTCAGCCCCATCAGCACCCACTGGTGCTGCCCCATCCCCGCTGCACCCCGGGCTGTGGGAGGGGTGGAGGGACCCCCGAGGGCCTGCAAAACCCCACAGGTCTCCTCTGGAGCCCCCCCAGTCTGGAGGGGGGGATGCTGAACAGAAAATTGGGGTGCAGATGGTCCAGGCAGGTCTCCCCTTCCTGCTCCTGAGGTCCCAGCTGGGACCCAGAAATCCCCTGAGCACCATCCCAGGGAAGTGGGTGCAGGGGCTGGCGGGTAATGGGGNTCCCCCCCCCCTTCCAAAAGGAGAGAGTAAGAAAAACATGGCTTCTGCCCTCACCTTTTTGAAGAGCAACCCCTGAGGCACACCTTGTAGGGAGGAAGAGAGAGAAATTGTCTTTGTGCCAGGTAGACTGGAGGCTCATTTAGGTGGGGTGGGGGAGCACGGCTCACCCCCCAGTGCAAGTTAGGGGGTTGCAAATCATGGTGTTGCTGCTTGCGGGAGGGATTTCCCCTCCTGCTGCCAGAGGAAGGGAGGTGTTTATTCTTTGGGGAGTGGGGTGGCATGGCATGGGTGGTATGGCATGGCTTGGGGATGGCATGGCATGGTTTGGGGATGGCGTGGCATGGCTTTGGTATGGCGTGGCATGGGGTGGGATGGCATGGCTTGGGGATGGCATGGTGTGGGGTGTTATGGCATGGTTTGGGGATGGCTCGGCTTGGGGATGGCGTGGCGTGGCTTGGGGATTTCATGGCTTGGGTGTGTTGCCATGGCAGGGGGTGGCATGGCGGGACGGAGGGGCTGTAGGCGGCACGAACTACAACTCCCAGCAGGCTCTGCAGGAGGGCCCGGCCCCAACAGCCAATCAGCGCCCGCNCCCCCCCCCGGTGTGCCCAGGTCCATCACCAGGTCCTTCTACCGGAGCGCAGCGGGCGTGCTGCTGGTGTTCGACCTCACCAACCGGGCGTCCTTCGAGCACGTCCCCGAGTGGTACCGCGAAGCCGCCGGGGACCGGCCCCCGGCCTTCGTCCTGGTGGGACACAAGTGTGACCTGGTGGCCGAGCGAGCCGTGTCGGCGGAGGAGGCCGGGAACCTGGCCGCCACCCTGGGCATGGCCTTCGTGGAGACCTCGGCCCGCAGCAACCTCAACGTGGAGCTGGCCTTCCAGACGCTGGCGGGGGGCATCCAGCGGGCGCTGGGGCGGGGGGCCCTCGCCCCTCACCGGGGCTGCGGCGGCGTCAGGCTCATCCCCAGCCAGAGCCGCCGCCGGCCCCCGGCACGGGGGGAGCCCCGGGAGCGCTGCCAGTGCTGACGGGGACGGGGGGACACGGGACCCTCCACCCATCGGGATGTTTCTCTCTCCACCCTGCAGCCCCCTGCCCTTGGGCGACGTGTGGGGCCGCGTCCCCACCCTGGCTCAGGTTGATTTCAAGCTTTAATTTGGGGGCTCTGAAAAAGTAATACTCCCCTGCGGGAGTGTTGTTAATAAACTTGAGGCTTTTCTGCACTAAAAAAAGGCTGTGCTGAGTGCTGGCAGGGTCACGCTGCCGCGCTCAACCCGTGGCATGGGGGATGCTCTGCTTTGGGGGGTCACTGGTGGGGTAACACCCCCCTCCACATCTGCACATGGCCATGTCACTTGATGGGCCTCATGTCCCAGGGCTACCCCCCAGAAATACGGGACCCCTCCGAGTGCTTCCAGCTGGATGGATCCAAGATAAAGGGAGCAAAGGGGCTCCAAAGGGGCCACCCAGCACCCATGGCGGGGTGGGAACGCCTCCTGGGTGGAGGAGCGGAGGCGCCCGGCGCTGCCTGCTTGCCTGTACATGCGCCCGGCGCGGGGGCGGCGGGTCCCGGCGGACGGCAGAGGTGCCGATGGAGCCACGGTGGCAGTACCAGTTCCGGGTGATCATGCTGGGGGACTCGACGGTGGGGAAGTCCTCGCTGCTGCGGCGCTACACCGAGGGCGTCTTCCTGGACGCTGTCAACCAGACGGTGGGGGTGGACTTCTACGTCCAGTTCGTGGAGCTGGAGCCGGGGCTGCGGGTGAAGCTGCAGTTCTGGGATACGGCCGGGCAGGAGCGGTTCAGGTGGGTCCGGCTCTCGCCATGGGGTGGGAAGGGGTGATGGAGCTGGGGGGGTCCTGGGAGTGCCGGTGGGATGTTGTGAGCCCAGCCCCGGGGCGGTCCTCGGCACAGCTGTGTCCCCACCGGTCCCCTTGCTGCGGGAGCCCTGGGAGTGAGGAATCGTGGTGTCCAGCACCGGGCAGGCTGCAGGGACCCAGGTGAGCCAAAGCCAAGGGCATTCCCCAGAGAAAGGAGCCCTTGGGGTTTCCTTGTAAGCCCTGGGTCCAGCTCCAAAGGGGGTACAGGACCCCCCCAAGCACCCCTCTGCCCCAGCAGCTGCAGAGGGCTGGGGGAAGAGGCTGGGAGCCCACTGGGAGCTGGGCAAAGCAGCTTCCTCAGCTCAGCTGCCAGGAGCCTTCACACCTCACCGCCGGAGGCTGCCCACCGCTGGCTGGGCTGCTGGGGATGGGAAAGCTTGAGGGACATGGCTGCAAGGGACGGGAATGCTTGAGGGACATGGCTGCAGGGGATGGGAGAGCTCCAGGACTGTGGCTCCAGGGAATGGGAGAGCTCGGGTGCTGTGGCTGCGGGGGATAGATGAGCTTTGATGGCCGTGCAGGGGCAGAGCTGCCTGGACCGCTTGCTGATACAGCAAAAGGGACGATTGGCTTTGCTCTTCCGGTGCCTTGGGAGCAACGTGCCGGTTGCGGGGGGCAGGGGGTGGCTGGGGCTGCTCTGCAGGCAGGGGAGATGCTGCCCGAGGAGGCACAGGGGAGCCCTGGGGGCTGCTCAGCCTGTTTTTCTGGTGCCCCAGGTCCGTGACTCGCTCCTACTACCGCAACTCGGCCGGGGGGATGCTGCTCTTCGACCTCACCAGCCGCTCATCCTTTGAGAGCGTCCGGCAGTGGCACCGGGAGGTGATGGACACGGTCCAGCCGTTCGGCATCGTCTTCTTGCTGGTGGGGCACAAGAGCGACCTGGCAGGGCAGCGGCGGGTGGGCAGGAAGGAGGCAGAGAAGCTGGCAGCCTCGCTGGGGGTGCAGTACGTCGAGACCTCAGCCAAGGACGCCAGCAATGTGGTCCAGGCTTTCCAGATGCTGACGCTGGCCATCTACCAGGCACTGCAAACGGGGCGGCTGGCTCCCACCGAGGCGTGGGATGGGGTGAAGAGCAGCGTCCCGCTGCCGGCGCCGCTCAAGGCTCAGGCGCCGCAGAAGGAAGAGAAGCGGAAGAGATGCTCGTGCTAGAGCTGGGGACACCGGCAGCCTGCCCCGGCAGGGCTGGGACACGCCGGGCTCTGCCCACCGCCACGCAGGGGAGGCGAGGCAGAGACCGCGCAGCCGGGGCGCGGGCAGGAGCAGCGAGCGACTGCAAGGGCGCATTAAACACCCCCTGCTCACCTCTCCGCCTGCCCGTGTTTTCCTGGGGAAGGGGAAGCGGCCAGCGCCGGGCTGCCCGTGGGCAGGGTGAAGGCCCCAGGCAGGACGGGGCAGCAGTCTGCAGGCAGGCGGGTCTCACCCCTGTTCCCTGATTCTCCCTCCGAAACCCTTTCTACAAGGCTGCCCCCACCCCCTAGAGCGGAACCGCAGCTCCTCCCGGCCCCCCAGGTCCCACGTCAGGTCAATGTTGATCTGAGACCCCTTTTACTACCCGACGCGTTCGGTCTGCTTCAAACGGCAGCTCCTCCCGGGTGCCCTGCGCCGGCCGACAACCCCACGTCCCCGCTGGCTGCGGCGCAGGAGCAGCGCCCGTCGGGCTGGCCTCGCCTGGGAGGCAGCGAGCGTTTGTCACGGTCCCCGGGCTCCTCAGCCGGCACCGAGGCGAGAGGGGAGCGCCGTGCCGGTTTCTGACTGACGGCCAGTCTCCCCCGCAGGGACCGGCCGCCCGGGAGGCCGAGGGCCCCGGCAGCAAGCCGGGCGCGGAGGCCGGGCCCCGCTCCTGCCCGCGGGCGCAGAGGAGCCTCGCTGCTGCCGCGCAGGGGTTTCCAGAGCTGCCGGCTCCCTCTTCCCCGGGACAAACGGCGCCCGCGGCTCCTGTGATGAAGGCTGAGCAGAGCAGGCAGGAACAGGCAGGGGGACGCGGCCTTTACGTCCCGGGCAAGGAGAGAACCAGGATCGCCTCGATTTCTCGTCCTCAGCCATGGTGTCCCACTCCTAACGGCCCAAACGGGGAAACTACTCACCCTGGGCTGGATGTAAAGAGGGGAAGCGGCCCGCCGAGCCCCGTCAGCGTGGCAGAGGCCGGCCCAATCCTCCCCCTCACTTTAAACCCCAGGACAGGAGATCTCTCACCAGAACAGCACCGCACGCAGAAACCAGGCAACGCGGAGGCTGCCCAGTTCGCTCGCAATCCCTCTGCGTGCTGGCTGAAGGGCAGGAGACTGTGCTGTGGTTTTAGATTAATAATTTCTTTATTCATGTAAAACAAACGCAAGTATTTATATAAACACTGACATTACAAAGTACTGGAGCAGGTAGGGGCAGGAAGGAGGAAACATATACCTCTACAGATGCTTCTAATACTGTCCCACGCAAGATCAAATGCTCTGTCCCCTGGATAATCACTTAAACGATAAACCACTTTCAAGTCACAAATAAAAGTCTTTGTTTCGAGATATGTTGAGCTCTTAGGGCGAACGAGGAAGGGGGTGTAGAATGTTTTTGGCAGATCTCCTCATAAAGTCAAGATATTGCTGCACCGTTAATAAAAAATATATGCTTCTCTGTAAAGCATTAAAAAAAATATTCCATGGATGGCATTGTAGAGACTTCAGTGGAGAGGCGGATATCCCAAAATGCACTGGTGTCTTCTCCCGGCTCTTCCCAGGGGCTATTTCTTGGTGGTTTTGCGAATCAGTGCCATTCTCTGTAACAAGAAGGAGAAAAACGTGGGAAGCCGAGCGTCGCAGACAAGGTTACTGCAAAACAACCCGTAGCCATGCAGGAAGAAGGTATCCTGGGTTCTCCCAGGACACTGCCTGACTTGTTTCCACGCAGGTCTTTCAAGTCTGTTTGAATTTGAATGTGGTCCCGAGCTGGAGCCAGAGGAAAAGAAAGCGTCTGCGCTCCTCTCCTCGACACCCGGGGCTGGCGAGCGGAACGCTGACAACGCGGATGAGGGGCAATGGGAGGGAACAGCGCACGGGATCAAACCCCACTTCACGGCCTCCTCTCTCTGCCCCGCAGTTGCTGCGGAAGCTTCCGGAGGGGAGATGCAGTATCACCCCTGAACTCCAACGGCTCCCGCGGGGCAGCCCCTTCCCTGGCTCTGACCCTACGCTTAAAAAGCGCCAGCTCAATCCAGTTAAAGCAAAATTAAGGGGGGGAAAAAAAAACCCCAGAGCTGCTCAGCTCCCATCTACAGCTGAAATCCCAGGACAAGGGTGCGCTCTCTGCTACACCTTCCCAAGCCTTTAGGCTTTTTGCAGCTGTTTAAATTCTTACAGTGGCGAGCGGCAGAGCGCCCCAGCCCTTACACACAGGCACAGGAGGTGCCGTACACGGCTCGCAAAATACCCGGGCGCAGCGTTGGCCTGCAGACCTAAAATGGCGCCAGGAACTGGAGCCACAGCCTAAGAGCCTTGCGGTTCACCTGGAACCGCCGGGCTCCCGGAGCCGTTCGAGGGGCTACGCCAGCGTTTAACCCCCCCATGCCTGGGTATGGATTTTCTGCTGAACCAGAGGAGCTAGCAGCGTGTTTTCGGTCCCTTCTGCACAAAGATGGAGCACACGATTTGCAAGGGAGCAGCTGACTGTCTGCAGCTCTCGGCTGTTTTTTAACCCTTCCAAGCTGGGCTGCCCGTCAGACAGCGAGTACTGCTGCTTCTCTTAGGGCACAGCCAGCACTGCCCCCCCCGCAGAGGAGCCAGAGCAACCTCAAGCCTCGCTGCACAAACAGGCGAGGAGACTCTGGAAGTTATTTCGAGTCCAAACCACTTGGAAGAGGCTACAAATCCGCATCGTGCCAGGAGTCCGAGACCACCCTCCCCGTACCAGGCTTCTACCATGCCATTCTCGGTGTTGCTGAGGGCTCCTTACCTGTTTGTGAGCTTCTGTAGTGCAGGCTTTTTTGTAGGGCCTGATTTCTTCAGAACCAAAGCCCGGGATCCACATGTTCCACTGACGTTCTGGAAGAGAGAGTGCAGGTCAGCAGGTTCTACCCCAACCGCCCACCGCAAGAGCGGCCTCGTCACCACAAACACACCGGCAGCGCGCCCGCCTGGAGCCGGTGCTAGAGCCGTGCTGGTGATCCGCATACCAGCTATAAAAGCTTCACAAAAGCAGAGTAGCAGAGGGCTGCACAGCATTAAGCATGGCAAAGACGCAGTCCCTGTGCTAGGGACCTCCCAACACAGGCTGGTGGACAGCTACAAACTGCACCACTGCAAAATTTGGAGAGGGGATGGTTAGGGGCAGACACCCCGCTCACCCCCTGATTATTAAGGCATTATTAAGTAGCAACGCACCTCTAGCTACTCACGGGTTTCCACCCCAACACCGCGGCCGTGCCCTGACTTCAGGGTGGGCGCTCAGCTCTCAGCTGAGGGGGGAAAAAAAAAACCAAAACCAAACAAAAAACCAACTCACCAAGATGCAACTGGACGTCTTTCACTTCCAGGGTGTTTGACTTGCGATGCCGTGCAAGCTGGCAGGCAGCCGTCACCACGCTCTCTATGAAATCATCAGCGATCTGCAACAGCATCTGTGGCAGAAGGAGGACAACGACCAGTCTGATCAGTACTGAGCAGCTGAAATTATGTGGAAAGTATGAAAAGGAACCCGCAGGAGCTAGTATTTCAATGGCGTTTGCTAGAGTCGCCGTTTTAACGCCCTTCCGGACACTGGGAGGCAGAAACAGACACGGATGGCTGAAGGCTGTAGGGAACATGAGAATACGGCAGCGTGACGTGAACCAACCCTCCCTGCCTTGGGCAAAGGGCCACCAGTCCCTGAAAAATCCCAGATTAGCTCTTTCTGCAGCCCCTGCCAGAGGTTGGTACGTACTTCCTCCACATCTTCATCCAGCTGCTCGTTTGGGTCCACCTCACGCACCAGGTCCTGCAATTTCTTCTTGGTTAAAACCTGAGCGCGAGGGAGAAGAGGAACAATTTACTGCCCTACTTTAGCAAAGCAGCTGCCCACGCAGCACAGCTACAAAAGATCTCCTCCTCCTCCTCCTCCTCCTCCTCCTCGCCCGCTATCCCCCCCTCCCAGGCCCAAGTCACAGGTGTTGACACAGCGTATCAGTTGAGGAAGGGCAGAGATAAGAAATATCAGGTGTTAAGGAGCCATTTTCAAGCACCAGTGGTTGTTCTGAACAGAAAGTGGAATGCAGCAGGCCAGGATGAATAAGTCTCCTGCGTTAAACTGGCACTAAAGTGCCACTGGCTGAAGCAAGGCTGCTGGCCAGATGGGACAAAGGCAAAACTAGAAGTCCTAAGAGGCAGACAGCAAGTGCAAGCAACGTTATCAGTGACTAAATTTGCGCTCAGGGCACAAAGGAAGTATTTTCATGGCTCTAGCACTTATCAGCTCTAGTGTTTCAAATGGAAAACAGAGAGATGTGTGTGCGGGGTTATTCCAGGGCAGAAGGCAGCGCCCTTTCAGCCCAAACATGGCAAGGAGCAGAAATTTTACTGCTGCTGAACAACAGCAAGGACACTTAGCCTTAGGGGATACGGATGGAAGTCCTCACCACTGATCTGTTCAGCCTGGTCGGATGACCCAGACACGCGGGGGAAATTCCTGCCCTTGCCGGTTCCTTTACACCGACGGTGGAACTGCTGTGCGTGTGCGTGTGTCGCGGGACTAGTACGCCGGCCGGAGAGGTCGCGGCGCCAGCGAAGCCCGCAGAGAGATCAGGGCGCGCTCCTGGAGCGCTCGCTGGGCAGCAGCGCATTTTCCGCACGTCACGGACTCCACACCACAACAAGCAAAGGCACGAGCCAGCAGCTCCTGGCAGCGACGCTGCCTCTCGCACCACCCCAGTACGACGGAGGCTACAAACCTCCAAACCTGCACTTTTATTTCTCCCATCTAAACCGCATTTTAAAAGAGTTTCCCGATCGCAGCCTCAATATACATTTTCCTGAGAGTGAAAAAGCCTCTACACCTACAGCGTCCATACCTCGCCCAGCCTGAAAGTGCCTGGGAGGGAAGAAATATAGGAAGATGTTTGCTCGCTCGGTAACTGATACTTTAATAGACATTAAGTTTTTGCTGGTAGTTTAAGGAAGGGGAGGAATTAAGCCACAGGCAGGTCTGAGCATCTCCCCCGTTGTCCTAAAGTCGGGGATGAAATTACCTGGTTGCTTTCAGGACTGAGCCGTCCTCCTCCGCTGGGCGTCCCCGGCATCTTTGCCACGGTGGTGCTGTTGGCCATGGAGCTCTGCGGGGGAGTGCTGGCTGGTTCTGGCTTTATCGAGGAGAAGTTGGAGAGGTTGATCAAGGTAGAAGGGCCAAACTGGTTCATAATCTGTTGGGCTTTAGCTTTTAGATCATAAAGCTTATCTAGGTCCTGCTGCTTCTTGGGGTTGTGGGGACCCAAACCAATCAACTGGAAAAGGAAACAAAAGCCACAGTTAGCAAACAGAGGAGGAAGTCAACGGGGCGATCGCACCTTTGACCAGAGTAAACCACAGTGTCCTGACGGGGCCCAGAGGTTTATAGAAGACTGGGTCCCTCTGGATGCAGCAAGAAGGGAGGAGCAATGTTTAGAAGAAGAGGAGACATCTCCCAGCATATGGAATGTGAAGTTTGCCGTGAGAAGCACAGCGGCTGCAGGCAGCGCAGCGGCACTGACCCGCCGGCTCGCTCCTCGGGCTGAAGCCCCCGCGCGTGTCCACCCCGCGCCCTCCGGTCGGGGCCTTTCTGAACACATTTTGCGTGGACCATAACGAGCTTCAAGGAGGAGACCACGCAAAGAAGATTCAACGAAAGGACGCGGCTTGCTCCTGCAGCAGCAACGCAGGGGAACGGCAGGCGCAGTGTTTGAGTCTCCATCTCCACGCTCCGTGGGCCTGAGAAGAAGACAGGGTTCAAGCTCCCGTCAGCGACTGCCACAGGGTGGAGGTCTCGTTTTCGGCGACACCACACTCCAAGCCTGACCCACAGCAATCCCTCGACGCGGGCTGGACAACGATAGGGTTCGTTTTCAGTTCCGGGAGCGCAAGTCTGGGTACTCCGAGGCACCGTGACAGAGAAACACGTGCGCACACCCACACCTTCGATTTGTTCCTCCCACACCAGGCAACCGACAGGCACGGTAAACGAAGTCAGATTCACTGAGCTGTTAACGCTGAACCAGAAGTGAGTTGCGGCAGCTTAACTGGTTACTCAGATCTTCCGGGTTCACCCTTCGGTGCCTGAAGTTATTCAGGTTATTGGCCGCTGAGCTAACACACAGACTGACTGGCAACGACAACATTTCATGGCTGGAAGGCTCTAAAATCCAGGCTCAACGCAGCTCCGCTCTGTGAAAGGAAACTCCCCCAAACCCCAGGCCTACCCCACAAGGGCTGCGGGCAGCAGTGACAGGTCTGTCATGCTAAAAGAGCATTTAATGAGCAGGTTGATGTAAAAGCCCCTCGCGCAGCCGCTGCAGCAGCCGCTGTTGGGCCCGGAGATGGGCGAGAAGCAGCCGCTGAGAGCGGACGCCTTTTCCGAAAAGCCCGTGCGTTTCTTCCTTACGGGAGAAGAAAAGTTGTTTAAACAGCTTTACAGCACGTTCGCATACAGAGGGATGAACGAGTGTCTGCTGCCTGAGCTACAAACCAGACATTTTCCCCTCACCAGGGCAAGCTTTGTTAGTTCGGATTAATTCATACCAAAAGGCAAACCAGACATCACACGGGAGTACTTGGAAGCGGCTGCTTTAGTGCTTCATTCCAAGGCACGCTCATGCACTGCCGCACCTGCAGGCACGGAGCCATTTTAGGAGAACTTATATCCAAGACACACTTCTGTAGCACCCTCAGCAAATTCCTACCTCAATTTTAACTAATTAATGATGGAAAACCATTACATTCACACCCTACAACCCCCTCCGATGGCATTTCTGGAGGAGGAGCTCAGCACGAGCTCAGGAGGGACTTCAGTGTGGTTTGGTTTTAACTTGTTCGGTTTTAGTCTTGGTTTTAACTTGGGCTGACCTCGGGCTGCTCACCCCCATGCCTCAGTTACAGCTCCACAAAGCAGGAATTCTGACCCACCATGCAAGGGAGAAAGCTCCGAAATCCTTGGGCAGAACGCACTTCATTAGCATAAAGTCGTTTTGTTCATTTACTTGCGGATCTTATCGCGCCCTTTGCGTGCCATTAAGATCACCGAACACACAACTAACGGGATGCGCAGATTCCCAGGACAAATCCCGCATGCCAGCCCCGCCGCTTTACTTACAGCTATCTGAGTGTCTAGATCTTTAATTACATCAGCAACCGCTGTGGGGCCAGCAAACGGAGAGGCCATTTCCCAAAGCCTTCCCAGTAGGTCAGCAGTCAGCGTTAACCTACTCTCGCTTCCTCCTCTCTTCCATATAACTCTCAGTCCTACAGGAACACCAGATATTTTTCGCGTCACCCGTGCTCTCGTTAGATCGCGCGAGGAAATCGCTTCAGGCAAGAGAGCAGGCGCTGTCCTTGCTACGGCGCGAGAGGGTTTATCTGTCGGAAGATACTACGCAATCGGGAGCAGTGCGTGAGCGCGCGCTGCTGCAGAGGACGAGGCATCTCCCAGGATCCTGAAGCGGGAGCAGAAATTGGGCCAAATTTCATTTTTCTGTCAGAAGACACTTGTATCTTGGTATCAGCTGCCAGCAACAACGTGCAGGTGAGCCCGGACCTCTGCAAGAGCAACTTCCCTCCGTGGCAGGAATAAATCTGGTGGCCGCAATTAGCACTGTAACTCATTAGCATTGACAGCGCAGGGTTACAGCTGTAATTAAAGTCTACGTTAAGGCCAAACCAACCTTCGGTGCCTTCCCCGGAGTGCTTGGGGAAGAGCGGTCCCATTTCTATTAAGCCGTAACGCTTTTCACCAAGTATTTAAATGGTTTTGCAAAGGACTGGCCGGGCTGGGTGTTTCTTTATTGTTAACAGGGAAAGCTGGGGAAGTTCTCGGGTTTTGCTTATTATAAACGTGAGACAAATCCCCCCCTCCCGCCGCTGGAGGAAGTATCTGTTACAAGCACTCGTCCGTCAGGTGCGCTAGCTAAAAAGGAGCGAAGAACGAGCCCCGTTCCCCCCCGCCCCGGCCCTGTGAGATGCTGCAGGGCAACTCAAACCTCCCTCCTCCTCCTCCTCCTCCTCGCCGCAGCCTCCAGCTTGGCGCGTTACCCCCGCGGCCCCGGCAGCGAGGCAGGCACCGGCTCCACGGCCAGGGCTCAGAGAGGTTTTCTTCCAGCCTCTTCCCAGCCGCCAGCTTCAAAGAGGGCCCCGGCCCGCGGGGAACGCCGTGACGGGGCCCCGCGACACCTCTCCCAGCGCGACGCTGCCGGGGAGCCGCGGCCAAAGCCGTCGGGAGGAGCCAAGGTCACCGACGGCCGCACAGCGGGCCGGGCCCCGCCT
>VZTL01055779.1:0-10117 GCA_013400535.1 Scopus umbretta | reverse complement strand
CGCTTCCGAGCCCCGAGCGGGCGACCCTGGCCGGCGCCCCGGGCTGAGCTCGGCCCCGCGGTGGGGACGGGGCCCTGGCCGGGACCCCCTGGCCTGGGCCCCCCCCTGCGGCACCGCGCCTCCGCCGCCGGGAATACCGGGCTCCGCCACCAGGAATACCGGGCTCCCCCGCAGCCCCTGGGCGGCGGGAAGGGTCAGCCCCAAGGCCCGCTCCTGGTGGCGAGGGGTCAGAGGGGTCCCAAGGGCGGCTGGACGCGCTGCCAGCCCCCGGGAGAAGCTCCGTCTGGGAAACCTGCTCTGCGTTCCTGCTGAAACCCGCCGTGCGGGGTGGCTCGGCCGGCAGCGGGGCCGGGGAAGAGCGCTGCTCGGGAAGTTAGGAGTGGGATGGCACTGGGGAGGTCTGCCCCTGTCGGTTTGGCGTTGTCGGCTGAGGTGTTCCCGACTATCGTGATCGAGAGGGGAGGAGAAATCCTCGCGTGTGTTGACAGGCACTCGCCTTCTCTCTCTGGTGGTGAATTTAAAACGCGTGGTCCGCTCTGCGGAGCCGGAGCTTTGCCCTGCCGGCCCCGCTAGCCCGGCCTTTGCTGCGGCGGGACGGGGCGATCATGCTTACCCACCGCGGCCTGCCCCTCTCCCTGCGCAGGCAGCGGTGCCGCCGCCGTACAGACCTGCCTCTGCCTTGCCCTCTGCAGCACCGCGGCACCCCGCCACCGCCGGGCTTCATGTGAGAGATGGCGAATGCCGAAGTGAGCGTCCCTGTGGGCGATGTGGTGGTTGTACCAAGTGACGGAAACGAAGGGGAGAACCCGGAGGATACCAAAACCCAAGTGATCTTGCAGCTCCAGCCGGTGCAGCAAGGGTGAGTGGATGGTACTGGTGTGCCCGGGCGGTGCGGGGTGGGCTGGGGGGCGTCCCTGTAGGTTTTCGTGGTGTGGGGACCGAGCGTCGCTGCGTTTTCCAGGTCTGCGTCGGTTTTGTGCCGCGCGCGGTAGAGAGAAAAATACGATGCAAAAAAAGCTTTTGTGTGTGGCGCTGTCACGGGGCCTCCGAGGACTGAAATTGTCCTGCGGAGACGTGTCTGCGTGATGCTGTCTCTGTGGACCGCGGCAGCCGCGCGGCGCTGGCAGTGGCAGCGGGGAAGCGGCGAGGTGGTCCCGGTGCTGCCCCAGCCCCGCGGCCTCCTGGTCTCCCTCTTCCCTCTCCGGCCCCAGGGTGGGTTTTTGCAACACTGCAGCTGCTGTACGTGGTGGTCTGTGCCTGTGTGTCCAGATCCACATATGCCTCTGTGCCAGCTTTCCCCTAAAATTATCCTCCTCTAAAATACAACAAAGCTGGGATGTGGGAGGGAATTTTGTGATACCCGTGGCAGCTGCTGTGGAGAAGTGGCTGCCAGCCGGGATTTCACCTGAACTCTGGGTCGATCGGGACGTAAATATACTGGCCCCAGTTTGATAATATTCGCAGAGCAGGGTGGCTGTAGGCCTGACGGTGACTCTTCCCTGCGTGATCGCCTGTGCTGCAGTGTCACACGGGGCTGGAAGGGAAATCCTGGGGCACTGAGCTCTGCTTCCTGTTGTCGTGGGTAACTGCCGGTAGCAGAAGCCAGAGGAGAAGGCACAGGGAAGCGCACTGCAGAGCTGCTTCAGTGGTGCTGGCAACGTGGAGGGTGCGATGACAGGACTGGGAACGCCTCTGCGTGTTTCAGTCCTTGGGATTATTATCGTATTTTGCGTGTGCCAAAAAAATGCCTGTGATTGAAACTGTGTCAAACGAAATCCGCATCCCTCCAGGACAGGCAAGAAAGAAACGAACCGAATTTTTAACCCCGTGCTGTGAATCTTAATTTCCCGTGATTTATACAGTGTGTTTATGGATGGCCGCTTTCACAACAGGATTTACCAAGAGGGCTCCGAGGCCAGCGCCGCCGTAGTGGCCGTCGAAACCCACACCATCCACAAGCTAGAAGAAGGGATCGGTGAGTTCCCGCTTGGCGTGGGCAGAATCCCCTCCTCTGCAGGGCTGGTCGCCACTGAGCTGGTGTCTCCAGTTCGCTGGGCTTCCTTCTGGCTCTGCCCCTGCAGATGCTGTTTCCCAGGCATGGATGTGGGTGCAGGGTCTGGGCATACTCTGGAATAAGAGTCTGCTGTTACTGCTTGGTCTCAAAGTCCTGGAACTGAGATCCTGGCTCTCCTGCAATGAATGGTAAGGGCTCCCACGGGGTCCAGGGGAGCCGGAGATTTCACCCCAGTCTTGGTGCGCAGACACTAGCAGGCAGGAACGATGGTTACGAGGATGGCGGTTGTGTCTGCGCTGGCTGAGGCATCAGGCTCTGGTTGCTGGTTCTTTGCTGAACGAACAGCCTGGCGGTTTGGGTTGGCTGTTCAGGAGAACCGAGCAGGTTGGCTCTGAGTGCTCCCTGCCATCCTGAGGAATACGTGGGAAAAGGCTCCTGTCGTTAGGTGCTGTCGCTAGACCTTGACTAGTGTTCTGCTTCCTGTGTGGGTGTGGGTCTTTTGGCAGTATTAGCAGAAACTCTGCGTGTGAAGAGAATGCGTTATCAGGAAATGTCTGATATCGCTGCTAAAGAGATGCCAGATTTCCAAGAAATCAGAGATATCCCCGTGCTTCAAATTTTAAAGCATTTCGTTGCCACGAAGACTGTTCTCATTGACAACCCGCCCCTTACAGATGTGTTGGATTTCCGATCTCACCTTCTCCTGCTAGACGAGCTTCAATTTGAGTGTTGCTGTACTAAAAAGCAGATGCCAGTTGCTGTTAGAGCTAGTAGTCGGAGAAGACTAAGAGAGGACTGATCCTGAACTGGGATCGTCCCTTCTTTTGGTTTCCTGAGCGCAGGTCGCGCAACACGTGAGCTCTCAGCTCCCGCCTTGTGGGATTTGAGCCTCTTGGGTGGAACGTTTCATTTTGACCCGTTCCTCCCTCAGACCCCAGTGCCATTGAAACGAACGAGGAAATCGAGATCGCCTATCCCATCACCTGCGGGGAGAGCAAAGCCATCTTGCTCTGGAAGAAGTTCGTCTGTCCGGGAATTAATGTCAAGTGTGTAAAGGTAAGGGAGTTTTCACAGCGGATTCCTTCTCTGTTCTCAAGGCCTGGCGCTTGAGCTCCACAGGGCTTTCTTACTTTTTGTGTTTTCATCTGAGCCTTGCCCTGGAGCCGAATGACTTTGCCTTTGCGGCGTGCCGGATTGTTAGCGCTAAAATTGTTCCTAGCATGGGGAGAAGCAGGGGAGGAGTGGATTAAGGAGCGAAGGCCTGTCACCCGCCTGCTATTTCAGCACTGCTCTTGATTACTGTTTAAAGCAGCGCCGTATTTGGCGCTTGATGAGGGACGTGGAGCTGAAGGCATGCAAGGGATGCATACTGAGATCTGCCAGAGCTTTTGTTCCTTGTCTCTTTCCCTTGGTGTCCTGATACTCCACTCCTGTCACTTCCTCGGTGAGCAGGTTGCACCGAGAAGAGAAATCTCGCTGTTACCTTTTTCCACTTGAGGGTGTGCCGATGTAACAGCTGATGTGCTGGGGCTGAGTCCCCGGGTGCTGCTGCAGCAAGAGCGTTCTGCTGCTGGCCCTCGACAGGAGCTGTCTTAGTCACCGGAGCAGGACAGAACAGATGCCCAAGTGAATGCCTGTGTCAGCTAGATGTTGCTTGGCTGTTTGATGTAACAGGAGTCTCCCGTAATGACCGCCAAGGTGACCGTGCATGTTCACAGGAGGAGCTCATTTGGTTCGTGCTTCGTACCAAAGCCTTCAGGGCTGTTCTTGGCTAGAGCTGTGTGGTTCGAATGCCGGAGGCTGGCAGGTCATCCCTGCAAACGTATCCGTTCTGGAGTTATAGGCATTGCTGTGCCAAGGGGATCAAAGCTGGTAGGAATCTGAGAAGCAGCTCCTCTTTCTGGGTAGACACGTGGGCTTAGACGAGCTGTGGGCTGGCTGTATTGGATGTCTCAATACAGGCTTCCGAAGGGATGTTACCCGGTGTTTCCTGAGCCTTTTTTTATCTTGTTGTCAGTTCAACGACCAACTGATCAGCCCGAAGCATTTT
Source organism: Scopus umbretta (assembly GCA_013400535.1). Taxonomy (NCBI): domain Eukaryota; kingdom Metazoa; phylum Chordata; class Aves; order Pelecaniformes; family Scopidae; genus Scopus; species Scopus umbretta. The sequence continues at coordinate 6,053 of VZTL01055779.1, read as the reverse complement.
GTTCACCTGGCTGGGAAGTCTACCCTAAAGGACTGGAAGAGAGCCATTCGCCTCGGGGGAATCATGCTGAGGTATTTGACTCCCCTACCGCTGTGTCCAGCTTCAGGGCTTCGTCGCTGCAGCTGCAGGATCCCGAGCAGGCGTTTTGTCTGCTTTGCAGTCCCCGGGAGATCTCCTGGAGGCTCGCGTTACCTGGCCAGCAACCTGCAGCACCTCTGGGGCAGAGATCCTGGCCCCGTGGTCTGAGGAGCAGGATTCCTCACCCTGTGCAGAAGCGGCCTCGCCTGGGGGACCTGGTACTTGGTGGGGGTGGAACAGGACTGGAGCCCTGTACGTGAAGCTGGGGGATGGCTTGTATTTGGCGTTTGAAAGCCCTGCAGGAGATGGTTTGCCTGCAGAGTGGCTCTGGGTCTCCCTTTCTCCGTCCTTCCCATCCTTCCCGTGGCCGTAGCATTCCTACGTGGAATACTCCGTTTTGTCTCCAGGCTGAGATTTGAGTTGAGCCTGGTTCTCTCCCTCCTCCCTGCACAGGAAGATGATGGACTCGGGACAAATCGACTTCTACCAGCATGACAAAGTTTGCACCAACACCTGTCGGAGCACCAAGTTTGATCTCCTGATCAGCAGCGCCAGAGCGCCGGTGCCGGGGCAGCAGAGCGTGGTGCAGACTCCTACATCAGCTGACGGTAGGAAACCAGTTACCAATGCCACGGGAGTTTCCCTCTGACACTCCTCTCCCTCCCTGGGCTAATGAAATCGGGTTGACACACACACACACGCTTTACACCTTCTCCCCAGGCGTAGCAGGGCAGTCCCACCGTTCAGGAGACTGCTCCAGGTTCTGGGAAGGAAAACGCTTCTCGTGTCCGCTCAGGGAGGTCTCGGCAGCATCTGTGAGGGAGCTCTGCTCTGCAGCAGTGGGAAGGCTGGCAAGCAGCCGGTGTTAAGCAGTGACCAGATATGCAGCCTTGGGAGCCAGGGGAGGCTCACCTTGAAGGGATCCCTGTTCCCTGTTCTGGGGTCACCATATGAGCAACCACCTGAGAGAGCTCGTACAGCATTTCCTGATGTCTTTCCTGTTTGAGGGTCTATTACAAAGGCATGAGATGGGCTGATCCTGGGGAACGAATCTAGGCATGCTGACCTCCTCCGGAGCAGCCTGTTCCACATCACCTGGACATCTGTGAATGGGGTGCGATGGCTGGATGTGATTCGATTGTCATTCCAACTGCAAATTCTCAGCAAATCCCATGCTTCAGAGCAGAAAGTGATCTCTTTGCTGAGATTAAGGGAGGAGACTACTCCCAACCGTACCGCATCATTCAGCTGGGCGGGTTACGTTTCTCTAAGGCCCTGGGTGGGTGAGATGGCAGAGTGGTCCACAGGCTAAGGAGAATCTCCTGGAAAGCGCCGTGGCCACATGGTAAGACCTCACAGTGGCTGCACGTTGGCTTAGTCCCAAATTTGATCCAGAAACTTAGGATTGAGTGAGATCTGTTTCCCTTCTGTAAACCAGCTTGGACCCCGACCCTGTAATTTTCTGAGAGATTGGGGCATCTCTAGGGTGCAGAGCTCCCCGTTGATCATGCAAGGGGAGAAGGGTGGCTGGGCCGAGGCTTATTTGTTACCTTCTTTATTCTGATCCCTTTCTGCTCCTTTTATGCCAGGACTCCAGTTTGCTTTCTGGAGGGCACGTGGTTTTCCCTCCAGAAGCCCCAGAGCCTTTCGCAATCACAATTCCAATGAGAAGCAGCACTATTTGCTTTTAGCTCATTTGGTTGAAAGAAGCCAGGCACAAACAGCCTGACCACGGGAGTGAAAAAGAGCCTGGGAGGGGTGAGGGGGGTGGAAAGCAAAGCAGGGACTTGGGGCTGACGCTCCGGGTGCCGCAGAGAGAGCTGACGTTGCCTCTCTGGCAGGGAGCATCACCCAGATTGCGCTGTCGGAGGAGAGCATGGAGGAGGGGATCGAGTGGAACTCGGCTCTGACTGCTGCCGTCACCATGGCCACTGAGGAAGGCATGAAAAAGGACACGGATGAGATCTCAGGTAAGCCCAGGCTGCTCGCTGGGTGTTTTCTCCCCCTTTCCTCGCCTGTTACGTTCTGGAGACTGAAATCCTGAAAATAAGGAGAGTTTAGGCAATGACAGAGCTGTCCCCCAGCCCCTTGGCTATCCCAGCATTTCCCAGGCGTGCAGGGTCCCTGGCAAAGGGAGCTCCTCACCGCAGCAGGCAGAGCGAGACTTCAGCCCTGGCCTTGCGGCTGATGGATGATCCTCCGGATCAGTTGCTACTAGTTACAGTGCGGGGCTTTGTTTTGTTTTGTTTTCTTTTCTTTTTTGTTGCTCATTCTAAGGATGTGAACGTCTGCCAGCCTGGAGCTAGAAACCATCAGGGAGCAGTGTCTTGCTAGTACCCCGTGTTAGTACCCTGTCAGCTCACTTGGCTGTGTCTCTCTGGCTGCAGTGCCTTGCATTCCCTCTTAGGATCAGTACAGAAGCTTAGGCATAGCCAGAATTTCCTCAAACAAAGATTTTAAGCTCTGTATCTTGCGAAGATGAACAGAGGCAGTGAAACATTGCCTTGGAAGTCACAGTGCTGCTTGAAAACCTGTCACTGATTTGCTGCCTGGGTCTGTTTTGCTTCTTCTGGTGGGTTTGGGGTTTTTTTTTGGCATGTCACATCCACCCCAATGGCCAAATTAGAGGTTGTCTTGCAAAGTTACTCTTCTCTGAAAGGTTTGAGGTAGCCTTCTGGAAAAAATACCAAATGCTTGTACCTTTTGACTTCTTTTTCCTTCTCCTTGTGCCAGAGGACACGCTGATGTTCTGGAAAGGAATAGCTGATGTGGGGCTGATGGAAGAGGTCGTGTGCAACATCCAGAAAGAGATAGAAGAAGTCCTGAGAGGCGTCCAGCAGAGGTTGGGTCAGTCTCCCTTCCAGATGACAGGTAGGTTGTGAGCCACAGCCTCTGGCTCTGCGGTGGGGAAGGATGCTCAAAAAGGCAGCTGCAGGCAAAAAAAGGAAAAGGGACAAGGGCCCATCCCCACCGTTTAAAGCTGTTGAGTCAGGGTGGTGAGCGAGTTACCTGGGTGTGGTCTCGGCCTGCCCAGCTGTGCAGGGCATTCGCTTACGCCACCTCGGGGCAGAAGGACACGACATGCCACCCTGTTCCCTGAGCAAAATGACCCTGGCAGCTTGCTGAGCCCATCAGGCAGCAGTCCTCAGCTCCCGGCCCTCGTGAAAGCCTGCCCAGGTTCCCTTCTCGGGAAGAAGAACCTTCTCAGTTACTCAAACACGTTTCTCTGTGACAGCGCAGGCTTAAACAGGTCCTGCCCCCTCACTTCTCGTCCTGTCTTCACTTGCGCCAGAAAACCTGTTTTTGGGGCTGAACCAGATGAGGGAACTGATCTGGGTTAAAAATAACTCCCCTCCCCTCTTTAGGGTTATTTTTAACTTGGATCAGTTCCCTAATCCGGTTCAACCCATGCCCCTGTGAGCACAGGGTTTGAGAGCACCTCTTGCTGATGCTCTTGCCGAGACAACATCCATGTAGCCACAAGCTTCCTTTTACCCAGGATATTTTTCTTTTTTTAATTTTCTAATTTAGCTTTGAGCTGGCGGATCTTTCTGTGTGGTAGGTGGCAGCTTTTGGAAGCTGTAAGTGATTGAAGTCAGTGGATTATGATAGAAGTTTTGCACAGCTTTCAGTGGAGCTGGCATGTTAATGACACTGTCAGCAGCATGGGGTGATGACTTGTAAGAGGAGAGCTCGTTTGTATCTCTGTGATTGCAAATTATGCTTTCATTTGCAGCAATTTTGATCTGCTTGGGTGACACATCTCTGTTTCATGTTCTTTATCATGTGAATGGGATTATTTAGTCCTGGGATGTCAGAAGGATGAGGGAACTGGGTCTGCCCTTGTCAGCCAGCCCTTGTGAAAGAACAGAGATAGCTTTACCAAAAGCAGCAGAAAATTTTTGGTGTAATGTGAGCATCTTTTGAGTACCCGACTGAGTCCCAACTGTGGGACTAGGCACTCGTCCCCATGCACTTTTCCTTGCAGATGCTGCAGTCTTGAACAACGTCGCCCACACGTTTGGCCTAATGGACACAGTCAAGAAGGTTCTGGACAACAGGAAAAACCAGACAGAGCAAGGAGAGGAACAATTTCTTTACACGCTGGCAGGTACAGTTGGCGCCTAGTAAGGCTTCTCATCCTGTTGCTGCTCTTGGGAACTGATGTGACTTTCCTTCGACATACGAACCACATGTAGGTTATTGTTCAATACACGCTGCCCTGAAACAAATGCATCCCAATCCCTTTCCATCCTAGGACTTGAGTGGAATTTCCCCTCTCCCTCACCTCGCAGTGAGCAGTTGCTTGGGGCGTTCGACGGCCCAAAGTCCGTGCCCTTTGCTGGAACCAGGGTGCTGGGAGTGCAAGTCCAATTCCATCGGCTTTAGGAAATAGGTGCCGCTAGCTAAAGGGCTGCGCGGCGGTCATTTGAGCTGCAGGCAGTGCCGTGCTGTGCCCAAGTTAGTAAGCTTCTCCGTGGACGGGATGCTGAGTTGTCCGCTTGTCTTGGCGTGGAGCTGTCAGGTGTATTGCACAGCGTCCCCTGAGCTGAAGCCACTAACCTGACCTGGATTCCCCAGAGCCGCTTGCTGGATGCGTCTCCCTCCTCACCGTGTCCTGTAGGACCTGTTCTTATCAGGGATGTCCTAGTCCCCTACTGACCTGAATAAATGAGATTACTGTGCTGCTTCTGACTTCCAGTGTTCACACAGACAAGGGCTGAGGGAGATGTTTCAGTGGTGCCGGCGGTCCTGCTCCCTGTCCCCAGTACAGGTGCTCGGCGCCTGGGGAGGGGACCCAGCCAAGCTCAGGAAGCAGTTCCTGCTGCTCAGGGGGGTTTGTCCACTCTCCCTTGTAGGTGGGTCTAGCTTGGGGAGCAGAAGTGCCCATCTTCTCATCTGTAGGAGTAGCCAACTGGTACAGAGCATCGCCTGTTCCTTATCCCGGCGCTGACAGCCAGCCAAAGCAGGCTGAGCGGGTACAGAACATTGCCCGGGTCTGTGTGGGCGACCCGAGAATCTGGCCCTTTCCTTCAGTGGAGTTTGTTCTTGAGTGAAACGCTGAGACCACGCTCAACCAGGTAGTTAGGAGACCTCTGGTCGCAGACATGGGGTATAATGGATGTGTGTGGAGCCCTTGCGTCCCCAGGTGCTCCCGCAGCGTGCTGGCCCTAGCCCGACGTGCTGCTTAGCCGTTCTCTTTGCAGACCTGGAGCGGCAGCTGGAAGAGCAGAAGAAACTTGCCAAGGACCAGAAGGCAAAGTCCCAAACCATCCAGAATGTGGTGCTGATGCCCGTCAGCGCTCCCAAGCCTCCCAAGAGACCCCGCCTGCAGCGCCCAGCCTCCGCCACCGTCCTCAGCCCCTCCACCCCCATCCAGCAGCCTCAGTTCACAGTCATCTCGCCCATCGCTATTGCGCCCGTCGGACAACAGTTCTCCGTGGGCAACATCCCGGTGGCAACCATTAGCCAAGGCTCCAGCCCGGTGACTGTTCATACCTTGCCATCTGGCTCCCAGCTCTTCCGATACGCCACCGTGGTGTCCTCCTCCAAGACCAGCTCCTCCGACACGGTCACCCTCCACCCGTCCTCCAGCCTGGCGCTGCTGAGCTCGGCAGCCATGCAGGACAGCAGTGCCCTGGCGAATGTGGCGGCCGTGGTCAACCCCGTGGAACTGGTGGCCATGGAGTCCGGCCTCACTTCCACCATCCAAGCCGTGGAAGGCACCTCGGATGACGGGCAGACCATCATAGAGATCGATCCGGCGCCGGATCCCGAAGCAGACACGGATGAGTCGGAGGGCAAAGCTGTGATCCTGGAGACGGAGCTGAGGACTGAGGAGAAAGTGGTGGGAGATGTGGAAGACCATCAGCACCAGGTCCATAACGTGGAGATTGTGGTCTTGGAGGACTAGTGGGGAAGGCAAGCGTCAGTTTGGGGAAGAGTTGGGAATTTGTTTTGTTTTGGGCTTTTTT
>VZTL01055776.1:0-23532 GCA_013400535.1 Scopus umbretta | reverse complement strand
TGTGTTGATGTATGTCTGTTCAACTTATTGTTATCTGATCCCATGACTTGTAATGTTAATAACAAAATCAGTCAAGTGCCACAAAAGTGAATAGAAAGACTACTACCGCCAAATTTGAAAATAGAATTAAGAACCACAAAACTGATTAACACTGCATAACCTTGAGACCACTTGAACTCCACAACGAGTGTAGTTTTTTATTTAGAGAGAGACTCATGAAAGTAGTTTTAGAGTATGACAGGGTCAAGCTCATCACAAAATGAGGTGGCAGACATACTTGTTTAAAAGATGGATGCAGTGGGAGATGGAAGACCATGATTTACATCTGCCTAGCATACAGGAATTCAAACTCATCGCTCTCAAAATACTGCACTTACCACCAGGTTATCAGCTATTTATCTTTTCAAACATGTATTTTGCAATCATGCCACTTTGCAGGAAAGAATTCAAGACAAAGCCATTTAGAAAGCAAAAGACATCACAAGTCTGTAGCTGCCAGTTCACCTCACAGAAATGTCACACTGGAAATATGTGCAGGGCTCTGTGCACAAGCCATTAAGTCTTTGAGTGCCTCTCATAAACTTAGCAAGGTCCACGTTAAAGGTCATTAGGAGCAATGGGAGCAAAAATCCTGTAATTTTGATGGAATCAAAAAGCTTTTTGCTAGGCCCAGTGACTTCTAGTTTTCGTGGAATACTGAGACGCTGGTGCCCTTTACTGAATCTAGCACTTCTTAATTCCAGTCGCAAGCAGGTCTGTCTCAAAAATAACCTATTGGCTGGGGCATGTTCTGTTGTCACTGACATCTCTTGGAATGAACTCTTAGTCAATTTAAGATAACCAAGCTGTATATACAATACCTAGATACTGGATATGTAATCTGAATATATCACACTACTGATCTGTTGTACCTTTTTTTTCAGAAAACTAATCTGCAATGGATAATTTACAAAAACAAACAAACAAACCTCAACCCCACCCCCCCACTCCCAAAGAAATAAACAAACAAAAACAGAAGGAAGAGATGTGATCCTTTTTTTCCAAATCAGGGGTTAGGTGACCTAAAAACCAAGAACATGTTGACTCTTTCAAGTTCTATATTTGCCTAGCCATCCTAGCCAAGCACTTCTTAACAAAGGAACATTTTTCCAGGGAATTAATTGCCAAGTAGCAGCCAGCTTGCTTTCTGACTTTTTTTGTTTCCTTGCCTGACGCAAGGTGAAGAGTTGCGAGTGAAAGCGCTGACAGCTTTTCTCTTCACAGACAGGTGTGATTTAGGGGTATTATTTCTGTTTTCAGTATACTGTGAATCACAGAGATTTGGAGTGCAAGGGTTGCACAAAATGTAATGAATCAAATCTTTAATAAATATTTACATCACAAGTACAAAACTAAATAAACTATAGGTCCAGAGTACTGTAACCTTTCATAAAAAAATGTAAACTAGCCCCCACAGGACATGTCAGCTTCTCATACATCATATGAAATCCAACACAAACATTCAGGAGCAGTAGTATGCTTTGCAGCATTTATTAAACTTGCTCCTTTATCCTCCCTCCTATGATTCTTCTAATAATGTATTATGTGGCAAAAGATTATTGGGTTTGTGTTGGCTTTTTTAATGAAAAAGTCACAAAATATGTGCCGTGGAGACATGAGAAAATTACATAGTTATTAGGAAAGCGTATGGAACCTATAATGCAACACAGCATAATTGCTGTGCAAGTTACCTTCCCTTACTGATTTCTGTCAAAATCCTAATTCATATCTTGTTCCATTCCAGCTTCCTTCTGCAGTTTTATACTGTATAGACAAGGTTCCATTTGTCGATGGTTAATAAATGGCTAAAGTTTAATATATACCTATAACATGCTTGTAGTTATCAGTAAGTGATTATTAACAGCTTACTGATGTTTGGATTCTGTAACAATGAGCTATTTATTAAAACATATATTCATATTTCCTTGACCTTTTAATTAAAGTCTGATTTATAAATAATCCCCAAGAAATTACTTATTCCCATTTATGAGGTAGCCTTAACTCTCTCAGGTGTTTATGATTTCCAGAATGCTGCAACCATGCTCACTGTATTTTCGATATCAGAAATATATTAAACCCATATACTTTTGTGTTTGCTGCCTGGCTTCCTCTGTCTGCTCACACTTCTGTTTTTCACCATCCTTTTCTGAACATTCATTGTGCTTCATTTAAGCCAAGGACCCTGCTTTAATTTATATTGGCCACCTCATCCAGTAATCATTCCATTCTGGTGAAACAATATCTCTTTGCTGGAGACTGAAAAGAAAAAAAAAGGAAAAAGAAAAAAAAAAAAAAAAAGAAGAAAATTAAAAATATGCTTTATATTATTGGACTGTTGACAACAGGACAAAATAGCTTATAACCTGGTCTGGTAGCAGTCTGAAAACAGTAGGCTTCAAGCATAATTCTAACATAAGAAATCTGCATGAACACAAATTTGTATTCATAAAACATGCATGATTGTGCTCAAGATGTTTTAAATCTTTTGCTTTAACCAGTGAACAGCAACGCCTAAGTTATCCTTTTCTTCATGAAATGTATAATGGTGCTCTTTTAAGACATGCTGCATTGTAATTACTGCTTTGCTACTGCAGTGTACTTCAGGGAATTGTAACTCACAGAACAAAGGTATCTTGCTTTTAGTTGCTGAACAGGCAATTAGCTTGCCCCAAAATGGCATGTTCATATCCCAGCAGCCCCATGAAACAAGAAAAAAAGTCTACACATCATATCCTGAGCTCTCTCCTGTTTCATAGAGTCTGAGGTTCCTTTCACACATACTGTTGATCTGCATTTGTCAGTGAAAAATCAGAATAGCAAAGGAACATTCCACTCCCGCTTGTCACTTATATCTTTTCCACCAAAGCAAATCTGCACTGATCAGCTGTAGCAATTTGGGAATACTCAGCATAGAGGCTGTCTCCCTGTTCTTATCTTTTGCAAGGAAGGTGCTGGGTTGTGCCTGCTTGGGGAGAATTTATTCTGAGTCCTGGCATTTGAACCTGTAGGTCCCCCAACTTTCACAGTTTTGTGGGAAGCTTCCTCCATGAGCAGTGCTCTTGCAAGCTTTTCCTGCAAAACATCACTTCATTTGAATGGTACCCCAAGAAAAAAAATTATAGATTTGTCACCCATGAATAAAGTTGAAACTTAGAAATTAAAAAGAAGCTTTATTCTGGCAAGGGAAATGGTTAAATCTAGGGGAAAAATGTTACAAAAATACAAATAGTTAAAAAAACCCCAAAACCCTAACCCAAACCCAGGCATCAATCACCTTTCTTGCTGTCTCCTAAGATTTCTTGGCAGTATGTCTTGGGAGGGAAAAAAGTCCTCCACACCTGACTCTGTCTTTTAAAACTGACCTCTAAAACTAATGTAGGAAGCTAGCAGCATAGCCCTTTTCAATCTGTCTGCATTGACTCAGGGAGTATCTATGTATTGTTTTTCCTTTGTCTATGGTAAAATTTCCCCTCCTATCTTTCCTTTCACCTCATCCTTTTCTTCACTTTTTCATGAGATGCAGGTTTTAGATTTATACTAAATATGTCAGTTACTAATCATTCTTGCTTGTTTTTCAGGATTGGTATCCAAGACACATAATGCAGTTGCGGCAAATGGGATCCTTCATCTTTGTTTAGGGTTTACAGTACCATGCCATTCCTCAGTTTCACATTCTTCATAGTTTAAACGAGCTTCCTACTGAGTTCAGTGTTTTCAGAACCATTACTATGGAAGGAATAGTATAGTCCCCTATACAAGTGACCTCAGGATTATCCTGATTTGCCTACACTGTGTACAAGGATTCCTAAGAATTAGGGTCAACTTTGGCTCATTGACCTTAAGCAGAGCCTAGACCACAGACGTATCCATGCAGCTTTTGGGTACAAAAAAAAAAAGAAAAGTTCTCTACTGTGGAACACTTCAGAGGTCTCAAATAAGTATTCACCTTGATATAAGAAACAAATTTTTTACAGTGAGAATGATTAGTCACTGGAACAATCTCCCCAGGGACACAGTGGAGTACCCTTCACCGCCGGTTTTCAAGATGTGATTGGACAGGGTGCTAGATAATCTCATCAAGGCTCCCTTTCCTGTAAAAGGTTGGACGAGAGGATCTTTCGAGGACCCTTCCAACATGGGCTGTTCTATGATTCTATGATTCAGAATCAAGTCTCCATGAGGCTGCAAAGGGAGAGGAGTTAATGGTTTTATTTTCGAGTTTGGTATACCTTCAGCTGTGCACTAGAAGATGTAATATATAATAGCTATTATATTATACACATTGGCCAGACAAAGTGCTCATTCTCACAGAATAGACATCTTGATCACGTTAATAGTTAAAAAAAAATTTTTTTTAGTCTCTCAGCTAACTTTTTTTGGTTCAAAAGTTTAGCAATTATTCCCCTTTTATTATATTAATGCTGTTTATTTAATTTTTGGTTTTCCCTCCTTTTGGTCTTTAATATTCTCTCTGGGAAATTCTTGCACACATGCCTGTATTTTAAGTCCAATTTTATCCATTGTGCCTCATATTTACTTAACTGGCCTACAACACACTATCAGAATTCCTGTTATTCTCACTCTACAAAGCCACATATTATCCCACATCATTCCCTATCAGTGACACAGGCCTAACTGAAGCAATTCCTAGAATTGCCCTACATATTCAAAATGGCATAATTACTCACCACAAAGAAGCAGTTTTTAAAACCATCTTCCTTAATTAACAGAAAAAAAAAAGATTTATTTTATACCAGTTATTCAAGGGAATTCTTCAGGAGAAAATTGTGATTCTTTCTAACAAAAATAACTGTGCCACACTGACAGAAATTTACTATGTGTGGCTGTTTCAGTGTGTTGCCACAGATTTCCAGGAAGCTCAAATGACAGCAAAGCAAGCAGCAACTCCTTTTAAACTCTCTGAAAAGTGCTGATGTGTCCACAGATTCAGTGAACAAACAACTTGCTTTCTGTACAGCTGAAGCAAGCTGTGTCAACAAGACAGAATTTGAATTATTACATGCTGCTGTTACATCTATAGAAGCAGAAGAAGGGAGTACATCATTATGGCCTAGAGCTTGTGGTTAGGGAGGGAGTACTAGTAGTTCTTCAGCACTAGTTGTTGATGGAAAACATCTGCTTCCTTTCCCATCCCCATGAAACAGGCACTTGGGAAATGTGCCCTGATAGTATCTCTCTGAACTGGGTCATTCCTCACCTTGGAATTCTTATGCAACATTTGGATCCACTGGGAAATCATTAAAAAATTAGAATGGAAAGAAGCTAAGAAACTGGGAAAGCCTGCATTTCTACATCGCATCCGAAATGTGGCATATGGCCTCTAACTGTATGAAAAGTGATGCCAGCCCCTGTGGCTACAGCAGGGAGCACAAGCAGTCCATTACTCTTCCCTGGGGCAGGAGTGGGGGAAATCCAGATTCCTGCACTGGTTACATCAGAACCCACCACAGCCCAGTTTGATACTATTTATCTTCTGTTGCAGCACTTCAAGCTCAGAGGTTAACTAGCCCCACATAATGAGTGGGAGGTGAATGCTACACATGTTGGGGAGGAAATTTATTTCCTACTGATTATCAATATCCCTTTTTTTTCCCAGGCACGTACTTTCTTTTCAGGCCTAGAGTTCGTTCATGTTCTTCAAGGTAAACCACACAATGTATCACTATGCAAAAAAATGTAAGGAATGTGATGCAAAGGAATGATGGCTTTGCTTAGCCACCATATTTTCAAACTTTGTTACCAGCACATTTAATCTACCTTACAAAAAAATGAACCAGATTGTGAAATAATGATTGAAAGAGAATAAAGATATTAGAAGAGAGGCAATTTTTCATTTTGAATCCAAATTTTGCCAAAAGGGTGGCAGGACTGATTACATGGTTTCATGAAGCAGTGCTCATGAAGGAAGAAATGCAGATCTTCCATTTAAAGAATCTCTGATTTCAGAAAGCACAAGTACAGGAACTGTTCCCCAGCCTGTGTTTTAATCCTTCAGAATCTGAAGGGAGATATATTTGTATATATAAATTACATATGAACATACACATATAGAGAGAGTATATATTCCTACAGATAGGAACATTACAGAGTCTTACAGATAAGCGTGCAAAAAGATAACAAGCTTTTCTTTTATGTTCCTTAATGATATACATACAGAAATCTTTATTTTGTATTTTGTGAGTTTATATGTAATTAGTAGATAAGCAAGGAGTGGGAGATAAGAGTTTTATTTCAAGGTGCCTTTATTTTGTGTGTAGAATGTATCAGTGTTAAAATGCCTGTACATAATGGAGCATTTTATTCACATTGTGTGTATGTCAGATTGGTTACTATAATTACGTTCAAGTCTCAAAGCAACTCCGTTTAAAACCTTTAAGGACTGTAGTAAAATAAAGCAGGAAAGCAAATCTTAAAGTTTCCCCACATAATGGTGGACAATATGATAAAGCATCTCTTCACAGCTAGAGCATCCAGCCATTATGCTTCATAAATCCAAATCTGTATTACTCACATTTATTTACAATATTTTGGGAGAAATCTGGCACCCAACCAGAAATACAGTTTAAAAAGCAATAAACGTCAGAGAAAAAAATCCCTTCTGTCATCAAGTGATAAAAGAAGGAGTTTGCTAAATATGTGGTGATGAATTAAAATATTACGACTAAGACAGAACCTATACATAATCTTGGAAGAGAAATTCTGGAGATTAAGAGATACTGTAGTACAAGCTAGCTATTCTGTAAATAACAAAATAACACACTACAATGAGCCATCTGTTTGCTCTTAATGTAGACAATTGGATATTATCACACTGCAGAAATTTATTTACTCAAAAATATATATTATCTCTTTCATTTATCTTTAAGCATTTAGGAATATTAATTAAAATGTCTAAGGAAGGTACAAAAGGGGAATGGCTGTGAAGTAGCAGATTCTGACTCTTACTCTGTTCCTTGGTCTGTGACAAATCAATTTAAAATCACAGATATGCCTTCCCTTATATGCAGAATGCGATAGCAAAGCCAAGAAATTATTCCCCTAAATGCAGACTCAACTTTCTTGGTTCAGTGGGGATATTGTTCGCTACTATTGTTCAATAAAGTCAAAATCCACAATAGTGTTTTGGGGGCAAAACCCCAGGAAAACTGACCAAACGTAAAGCTGGGATTCTGAAAATTCCTAATACCTATTCCTGAAGTATGCCTAGTCCAAAACTGACTAAGAGCAAAACTGCATAGACTGCTTGCATCCCAGCAGAAGAAGGTTTGGTCAGGTGTGGCAGTAAATGCTGGAACTGCCTTTCAAACTCACTCTTTCAAATAGGCTGCAACATACTGTCCTCTCCTCTTAAAGTATTTTGCATACCCATAAACTTTGGCTTAAGTGATCACCCAAATTTTAAAGCATTGATCAGTGAAGGACTTCCAGAATCCATAAATATGGCATTTCTCTACCTATATTACCTGCAGGGACCAATTCAGTTACAGAATTCACACCTTCAGGATCAGATGCCATAAAAAAATCTAATGACTTTATCCACACACTTTTGCCCAACAGCATAGAAACAGAACATTGATCTATGATCTAGGACATTTTGATTAAGTTTTCTCCATCCAGATATTTTAATACCTTTCTGTCATTTGAATGTTTTCTGCTCTTCCAGTCTATAAAATAAGGGAAAGGAGTAGAAAAAAATAAGAATTATGTGTCTTCCAGTTGGACTGAAAAAAAAAAAAAATTTGTCTTCTGTTCCTCATTGCCACAGATCCTACTTAAGGTTGAGGGTGGCACAAAAATGTCAACATGCCATTACTACAGTTATTCCAGGCAGGGTACACCAAACTAACTTTGCCATGGACCTGCTGAGACTATCATGTCTCCTGCCAGGGCTGCAAGAGGAGGTGAGGATCCAAGCAATCACTTCTTCTCTTCCGTTATGTTTTTGATAACCAACATGTTACCACCCCACTCAAGTACTTGCCCCTCTTTACTTGGAGTTCAGGAATGATATTCTTTGCCATGATTGCCTTGACTACACACATAGCAACAGATAGTCTTTCGTCCTTGGATAGATGAAGGTGAGGCAATACGACTAAATGATAGCAGAGCTTCCCTGGCTTGCTACAAGCATGATATATTATAGAATCACAGAATCATAGAATCATAAAGGTTGGAAAAGACCTCTGAGATCATCTAGTCCAACCGTCAGCCCAAAACACCATGTCTACTAAACCATGTCCTGGAGTGTCACATCCACATGTTTTTTGAACACGTCCAGGGATGGTGACTCCACCCCCTCCCTGGGCAGCCTATTCCAATGCCAATATTAACCCACCATTTTAGCCTACATAAAACCCAGACCTTATGCCTTGTCTTTGAAAGCTAGGGGGAAAAAAAGAAAAATGTGTATAATATCCACTCAGCAGCTAGTCACAGGACCTCCTCCTGAACAAGCTGGGCAACCTCAAGCAACATGGTTTTAAGATGTTACAAGCCTTGTTTTCTTATGTGGACTGGTTCAGGAGATTGCATGTGAGGCAGTTCCCCTGCTGAAATTGTTTTAGTGTACATGAAATAATTGAATCTTCACAGGACACAATAACACATCATTAGAAAAGTGCAGTGTAATGGTGAAGAACTAGCCAAGACTGATATTCCAATGTGTGTTGAAACAGAGTAGCAAACACCTGAAGGAATGCTTTATGGCCCAACACGTTAGACACACATTTGATGATGGTAAAATATGTCTTCCTGTATTACCTGCATTCAGAATGAATGCTTTTGTTGTTAGACTGACAGGGAAAACCACCTCTTCTGTCTGTGTTTTATCAGGAAGGGCTGGATTTAGACACCTGCTTCCGGTAGATGGATCACAAAGCGGAGTCCCTATCCTGCAGTGAAGCTCCAAACCCCAGAAAAGGAGCAAATACAGAGTATAACCTTCTCTGCTGCACTTTCTTTTTGCAAACTTATTAGGATATCTGATGTAAGTCAGTGATGCCTGACTTGCCACATGCATGTTTCAGGACTGCACAGGCAGCCTAGGAACAGAAGTCAGAACTGTGAATTCCCTATATTACCAAAGCTACTCAACATTGAGGCCATATTGCTGAACATTTCAGTGCCTAAGCTTTTGTGTGGCTTCAGCCCTGTGCCACATAAAAGGCAAATGATGGAATTATGCAGGACACAAAAATTATTAGATTGCTAGCCTGTAATAAGATGTCAGGAGTATGAATACTTACGGTCGCATGCCTAATATTATTGCATCCTATGAATAAGGGGACTTACTGCCTTAAGTACCTACAAAATCATGAATATTTTGCAATTATTTTCTTATGTAAACAGTTTCTACTGCTGCCACAAGGATATTATTGGTGGACAAAGGGAAAAAAGAAATCTGTGCAGTAATGAATGGGGAGCTGGCATTCATAAACTATCACACTCCATTAAGATGAAGGCTATGCTGAAAAAATATACACCCCCACAAGATAATACAAATGCCCATAGCCAACAGGATCAAAAAAATCTCACAGCTTTTTACACTGCCATTTCTGATACCATAGACAATGCTGCTTTGACAGGCATTGTCAAAGCCCTGTCCCACGATAAGGGCAATAGGACAAGGAACTGGTACTTTGAATGCTCAGACATGAAAAAGCCATTTCATTTCCCTGGAGGTATTGCAGAAAGTCATTAAAGAACATTGGTTACTTTAGCACAATGGAGCCCTGAAGGATAATCCAAAAAGCAGACATGGGTTTGGAAAAATACCCTAGATTCCATAATTTCTTCAAGGTACGAGTCAGAGGGTTATTTGAAAAGTCAAAATGGAAAATTACAGCTTTTACCTTATGAAGTGATTTAACACCTCTAGTGTTGACGGGAATTGGGTTAGGTGGACAGAGGAAATTTTTAATTCAAGCCTAAAATATATATGCAAATCTTTAAAAGAAAAGATTATGTAAAAATGTGGGTGTAAAAATATTACTGTTATAGGACACTTTCCAGCACCTAAATGCCAAAAGAATGTAGCCTTTTTTAAATAAAGAAATAACGTTGAAATAGTAGAAAAAAAAAAATCTTTGGATTTATGACTGTTGATGTTTATTCTTTTTTCTTTTAACAGATCATTAACTTATAATACAACACATTTCTGAATGTGCCTTGGTCTACACAGATTCCCCATGGGAATATATGAAAAGAGCTTTTTCGAACTGTGGCAGGCAATTGTCTTTTTTTTCTTCATTTCCTTGAATCCATGAGAAAACTGTGGCAGGTGCCATTATTCCCCTTCTTTTCCAACAGTGTAATAGAAAGCCCAATCACAAGTGAACGTGAGGGAAATGGCTACTGACACAAGTTCAGTGAGTTGCTATACCTTCACATGGAAGCATCGGTATTGGGTTTGCATGGCAAGGTTTTCGTAGTGTGGGGGCTACAGGGGTGGCTTCTGTGAGATGCTACTAGAAGCTTCCCCTACGTCCAAAACAGCTAATGCCAGCTGGCTTTAAGACGGACCCACTGCTGGCCAAGGCCAAGCCCATCAGCAACAGTAGTAGCGTCTCTGTGATAATATATTTAAGAAGTGGGAAAAACCAACCAGGAACACAAACTTCAGCTGGAGTAAGGAGTGAGAATATGTGAGAGGAGCAACTCTACAGACATCAAGGTCAGTGAAGGAGGAGGAGGGAGGTGCTCCAGGCACCAGAGCAGAGATTCCCCTGCAGCCCGTGGTGAGGCAGGCTGTCTCCCTGCAGCCCATGGAGGTTAAAGGCAGAACAGATAGCCATCTGCAGCCTGTGGAGGACCCCACACCAGAGCAGGTGGATGTGCCTGAAGCAGGCTGCAACCCTGTGGGAAGCCTGTGCTGGAGCAGGCTCCTGGCAGGACCTGTGGATGCATGGAGAGAGGAGTCCACGCTGGAGCAGGTTTGCTGGCAGAACTTGTGACCCCATGGGGGACCCACACTTGAGCAGTCTGCTTCTGAAGGACTGCACCCTGTGGAAGGGACCCATGCTGGAGCAGTTTGTGAAGAACTGTAGCCCGTGGGAAGGACTCACATTGGAGAATTTAATGGAGGACTGTCTCCTGTGGGAGGCTCCCCACACTGGAGCAGGGGAAGAGTGTGAAGAGTCTTCCCCTAAGGCGAAGGAGTGGCAGAGATGACAGTGATGAACTGACTGCAACCCCCATTCCCTTGTACCCCTGTGACACTCGGGGGGACGAGGTAGAGAAAATCAGGGGTGAAGTTGAGCCCAGGAAGAAGGGAGGGGTGGGGGGAAGGTGTTTTAAGATTTAGTTTTATTTCTCATTACCCTACTCAGTTTTGATTGGTAATGAATTAAAGTAGTTTTCCCCAATTCAAGTCTGTTTTGTTCATGACGGTAATTGCTGAGTGATCTCCCTGTCCTTATCTCCACGCACGAGCTTTTTTTCATTATATTTTCTCTCCCCTGTCCAGTTGAGAAGGGGAGTGAGAGAGTGGCTTTGGTGGGCACTTGGCATCCAGTCAGGGTCAACCCACCACAGCATCACACGGTTGGATGTCAGAGCACGCTAAATATTAAATTAAAACCACTGAAAGACAATTATGCATTGTTAGTGATGTCTTTAAAGAGAAAGACTTTTCTGATCCTTCCTTATTCACCTGTATAGCAAAAGTTTCTTCCGTTAGGAAAAATTCTATCATTCTATCAAACTTTACTATGGAATATTAAAATATAAAAAGTTTTGATGGACTTATCAAGAATCTTCAGGATATATTCCAAATGAAAAAAACAAACAAACAAACAAACAAAACAACAAACCACCTGTCTTTGAAACTATGTAAATATGTATATACATATAGATGCTCATGTATACTGAAGGCTTTCCAGTCACAGAAGTTATTTTTTTAACTCCATTTACTTGGTATCAGTTATGAATACTTTTAATGCTGTCTTCAGAGCGGAAGATTTGGTTTTGTTTGCTTCTTTAAATTGAAAAATCCATTTCTGTTTTCCTCCTGGGAAAGATGGCTGGAGAGCATTAATCTCTGAGCAGAGACAAATTATAGGAGAAGCAATACAAACAAACAAAATAGTAAATGGTATAAAGTGCACATCAAGGACTTCTTTTCACCTTTTCTCCTTAGACGTAGAGAAGGGGCAGCTAGTAAAAATGAAATTGAATTGAAATAGTGAAATTATTGGTATGGCCAGAAGAGATGACTAGACTTTTTCCTATACAGCTGCTTATCACAGTGTTTCTTGCCCCATTCTCTGAAGCAATTGGTTCTAGACACTTTTCCATACAGGACATCAGGCTCCAGAAACCAGTTTGTTTGCACCAAGTTTTGCTTCTCTGTTGGTCTACTCTAAAGCAGTTAATGCAGGGTTTCTTCTATGAAATTACACATACAAACTTTTCTCCTAAATATACCTTACTATTTCCTCTGCTCTGCCGAGTAAACCTACATTCTGTTAGGCAACTCCTATGGCACAGTTAATGTAATAACATTAAGACCATTTAAAGTGTTCAGATAAAGTCACACTTAGCTATTATCAGAGTCTCAATGCATTTTGTCAGCTCTTTGGCAGAACTTGAAAAAATATTAAATTACTATGAGAAAGCTTTTGCTTTATGTGGTCTGAAGATCGATAGCAAATAAAAAAAGACATAGAATATTCCTGTGCTGGAGTTGTAATTTAACGTATTGCTAACATCTGCTTTCTTTGTATGACGAGGCACACTCACACTTTTGTTTGTTCTTATATGAACTATCTGTTACTGTCACATTTAATAAATAAATCCTGCATAAAACAGCTCTCACACATGTAAGTTTAATGCTCCCATCTTCAATTCCTTTCTCTAAAGGGCTATGAACCCACTTCTCTCACCTTCCAGGTGAAGGTTTGAATCAGTATATTACAGGCTTATGTGAGAGCAGATGTTCTCATGCCCTCCTGTTGTGATTTCTCCACTGAAATACTAAGTATAATATTATCATTCCATATTCAGTAAACCGGAAAGAGAGGGTGAACATACGGAACTGAATAGGTGAGCTGTTAGGGTACCTACATAGAAAAAACCCGACTTTCTATTACTCTCCTTGCTACAATGCATACTTAAATTTAAAATACTTAAACTTTTACTGGCATTTCAAGAAGAACCTAGACTTCTTAGGCAAACATTCTGATAACAAGGCACAGGAAGTTTGCTTACAGGCCTTCCTCTCTGGTTCACAACATATGGAACTGTTTCAACAGGAAGGATGAAGACTGAAGAGTATTGTAAAGACCAGGGGTTAAAGTATTAAGTGGAGGAATTAATTAAAAATGTCCACAAGACCACCAAGAAGAAGGGAGAGATTCAAACCTCTACACCTCTTAATAGTGGAAGTGCATGCTAATGGCTAATCCACAGAGGAAATGATTGTAAGACTAGGAGGATATTTCTTTTTTCTTGCTTTGCACAAGCACAATCTAGAATCGTCTTCTAAGGATGAGTCTCAACAGGTGAGAAAAGTGAGGACTGCTCAGTGTCTCAGTTTCAGCAGCCTTTAAATTAAGCCAAGCACAGTCTCATGGTAGTCAGATATGTCTCAGGGCCCTTATTAGTAGAAGCCCAAGACCCTTAGTGGCCCTTTGAGGTTAAGGATGCAGCTGAGTTGGGGTCATATGACTAAACTTTACATTACGGATAGCTAATGATAGGTCTGAGCATTTAAGATGAGCAAGGGCATGCTGACAAAGACATACAATGCCATGTCTTTGTCGACATGTTTCAAGCTGGGCCAGCACAATGCTCTGGAACCCCAACAGCACTGCCCCAGGATCCTGGCCCCGCTGCCCAGAGGGTGCATTAACACCAGCTGTGCTACAATGGCACAGCTCCCAGCTTGGTGTCAGCTCAAGCTCCATCACAGTGGACATGAAAAAGCCTGGAGAGGTTTTATGGATCTAGCCCAAGTGACAAGAACATAAATATTGGTCATGGTACTTCATTCTGAAACCACAGTGGGATAAAAAGCAGCTCTTATCACCTCTGCCATCCCAAAAGCTTAAAAGCAGTCAAAAATCTGAATAGAAACCTTAATTATGAGTTCAGATCACAAGAAATAATTGCATAAAATGCAAAAAAAAAAAAAAATAAATCCTTGTGTTCTCTTCCAGTTGGTCTGTTTGCTTCTCCACAAAGCACCTTGTATTATGTCAGTCACCTTGTGACTAAACTCTCCAGCATCAACCAAATGCAGGCTGTTTCCTTCAGTTGGGTCAGTTGATATGGAGGTGAAGATTAAGTCAACCATCAGCCTTTCAAAGGCCTCTTCACCAATCTCCTTAGCCTGCCTACAGCCTTAACTTGTGTACAAAAGAAATGATCAGCATAACAACAAATTCCTAAAATAATGGAGAAGTAGCACCATACATTTAATATAGGTCTAGACAATAGCAATAGTGTTAGTTTCTGAACTACAGCATAACAAACAGGGGCATATACAGGTTAATTAGTAATAAAGTTGAACTAATAAAGTGGATCTCAGTTACTTCATAGGTTTTCAAAGTATTTTAGGCTACATGGATTCTAGCCAAGGCTCCAAGCTTATGAAACAGTGATTCATGGCTAATAAGGGCAAATGCCCTAGAGATATGAATATTTGTTACCCCAACATGCTGACCTTTTCCCAAAGAGGTAGAAATTTAATTATCTCCTTTGAAAAGCACAATTATAGAAAAAGTCAAAACCTGATTTATATTCAGTTTCTGCATTTTTCATGATAAATAAGTAGGAGAAAGAGAAACTGAAGGAACATTTCCAATAACCAGAACCAAAATTAGTACATGTGTGCGCATGTATTTTGGGGGGCTATGGAAGATTTCTTCTCCTGGTACTCATTTAAATTTTGCCAGCTCTTTCAATTTTGGCTCACTTAAGGTCATAAGCCGTATAACACAAAACTTTCTTTACAATGAAGTCAAAACTCAGAAAGCTGCCTCTCTCTCTGTGTGTCTCAGCTCTGGTTAGCTTTATTGTCTTCACTGGCAAGGTAAGTAACTGGACAGAGGGGTCAGTGACAGAGCCAAGCATGTAGCTACCAGTCCCAGATTCACCACCAGCAGACACCACCACATTGCTACACTGACAGGTCTTGCAGGGGCTGTTGCTTTAAATCTGAGTGCAAATGTCAAATAATAAGTGGTTGTGATCAGGGATAAAAAAATTAAATTTTATGAAACTTTATTCAAAGATATATTTTTCATCGGTTTATCTATATGTGGAATTATCTTCATTAATTTTCTTTCTTGTACTAAGACTCTTCCAACGGCTAAAATCATGACACTGTGTAAATGTGCTGATTAAGTTAGTAATTGTCCATGGTTAAGGCATCTCCATTAAAAAATAATCAAAAAGCCCTCTTAATTATAAATGGAAAACAAGCTGAATGCAGCTTAGCTGACACACTTTCATCAAATACCCTTCTTTAAGAGTGATCTGAGCTCTGCTATACTCACACAGGATCTCTTGGGAATGTATCTCCTGTAAGATCATGCCTTAATTTGCTTGGGTAGTATTTTTAGCAATTTGATGTCTTCCTCCCCCCTTTCCCACTGATGAAATAAATCATATTGTGGTCATTAAGTAAACCCATTCATCCAGTTCCATTTACTATAATTCTGTCTGCTACCGTGTAGCCTAGGGCTATTGATCAAGCATAGCATTCCCATCCAAGAGTGTGTATGTGAGCATGTGTTTAATTAGAAACTTAATTTATCGCAATGACAGCATGGAAACTTTTAAACACAGGAACTTTTAGCCCTATTTCCAGCTCTTAAAAACATAGATGCCTTCTTTGATTGCAGACAGCTTAATTCATTTGCACAAAAAATAAAATCCATAATTAAAATTAATTATGAAAGATTAATTTTATATGAAAAATGTCATGCAGCTATTTTTCATACATTTCCTCTAAGAGCTTATAAGCCTCTCGAAGGTAGAAACAAAAGCTATTTGAACCAGCATATGTCTCTGCAATGTTACAGAATCACAGACTCACAGGGACTGGAAAGCACCTCCCAACACCCTGCTCAGAGCACGGTCACCTACGGGAGGTTTCTCAGGACCATGTCCAGTCAGCTGCTTAATTTCTTCAAGAATGGAGACTCCACAGTGTCTATGGGCAAGCTGTGACAGAGCTCAACCACCCTCACAATAATAAAGTGTTTCCTTAGGTTAAATGGGATTTCCTGTATTTCAGTTTGTGCCCACTGCCTCTTGACCTGTCACTAGGCACCACTTAGAAGTGTCTGACTCAGTCTTCTTTACTTCACCAATCAGGTATTTATATACCTTGATAAGTGTCAAAAGCCTTGCTGAAGTCAAGATAAACAACATCCTCCACTCCCCCTTGTTCACCGAGCCCAGCATTTCATCATAAAAGGCCCTCAGGTTGGCTAGACATGATTTCCCCTTCATAAATCCATGCTGACTACTCCCAGTCATCATCTTCTACTTCATATTTGGAAATGGTTTCCCAGAGACTGAAGTGAGGCTGAGTACCTTGTAGTTCCCTGGATCTTCCTTCCTGAAGACAGAGGTGACATTTGCTTTCTTCCAGTCCTCAGAAGCCTCCTTCGATCACTACAACTTTTCACAAATATTGGAGAGGGAACTCTCAGTGACATGGACAAGCTCCCTCAGCACCTTGCGGCTGTATACCATCAGGTCCCAGGGACTTGTGTATGACCAGGCTGTTTAAATGTTCCCTCAGCAGGTCCTCCTCCAACAAGGGTAAATCCACCTTGCTCCAGACTTCCCCCTGGGGTCTCAGACATCTGGGATTCCTGAGGGCAAATATTACTGGTAAAGACTAGAGGTGAAGGCGGCACTGAGCACCTCAGCATTTTCCATGTCTCCTGTCAGTAGGTCCACTGCCCCATTTTAGCAGCAGGTCCACATTTTCCCTGGTCTTTCTTTTGCTGTTGAAATACCTGTAGATACCCTTTTTGTTGCCCTTCACATCCCTCGCCAGGTCCAACTCCTGGCAGGCTTTGGCTTTCCTAGCCCTGTCTCTGCACACCTGGACAATGTCTCTATATTCATCCCAGATCACCTGTCCCTGCTTCCATGCCTTGTACGCTTTTTATGTTTGAGTTTAGTCAGGAGCTCCTTGTTTACCCACCCAGGACTCCTGCCACCTTTGTGAGGCATGAAGGGGGCCAATGGGACAGTGTCCCTAGCTGGCATCACTACTTCAGAGCAGGAACATGTTGTCATTTTCTGCCTGAAGCACTGAAGGCTATCAGAATAATTTATTTTGGACACTCCAAGCCATGTAACTATTCTTTTTTTTCCCCACAGGAAACCACCTCCTAGAGACTGTGAAGCCCAACACAGCATGCCTGTTGTGGGGATCTCTCCTCTGAGGACACACGGTTCACAAGTTTCTCTTGGATGTCACTGTCCCTCCCTCATGGTCATGGCCTTGGTGGCCGCAGGTTGAGCTGCAGGGAATGACTGTGCGAACGAGGGGACCCCACCTCGCCTTCCTGCATGGGAGGGAGACAGATCCAGGGTCTTGGACTGCTGCCTGCTAATCATGTACAGTGCATATATAAGCTGAATGGTATAGTGAGCAAAAGCAAGTGAAGCAAACAAATGCAATAAGAGGTGCTGTAAGGGTGTCCTGAATAATTCTGCACTGGTTTGTAATTGGGGTACTAAAACTTAAAAAAATTCACATTCAAGGTATGTCTTTCTCCTCATTTCTTGATCATAGCACAGCAATCCCAAGATCTATTGCACAACTCAAATTTAGATTACAAAAGGCAAATTGAGTTTCCATAATTTTCACTTGGATTATCAGAATGAAACTTCATGAGAAGCCACTTCCCTTGCTCTCCTGCAAATGAGATATTCTTTCTCTCGCTCTCCCCTATTCACTTCAGATGATACAGACTTTACTCATTGGCTATAATTCCTAGTTATTTCCTCCTAAAAATATTTTTTTTTTTCCTGATGTGTACAGAATATGACCATGTTTACTCCCACAACAGAAACAGCTCACTCTTCTCTTACAAGGCTTCAGCTGATGTGCTTCTCCTAAGATTAAAGGAAAATCTGTGGTAGGTATGGTCTGATTTGAGCATTACCAAGACATATTTGCCAAGATGTTAGCAAAATTATCCAATATAGAACACACTTTTCTAATTAATTACTGATTATGGATGAGGTGGATAGTACTTAGTAACAGCATTTTCTTGACCTTTCCAATTGTTCCTTTTCCAGTGTGAAGACCTTTCACAACCTCTTTATGTTCAGTAAAAGATACCCTCTTCTAAAGCTATTGTTAATAAACTGATTATTAGGCTTATGATACTATTCTAGCTAATCTCACAAATGCTGAAGGTTTTCATCACCCTGAAATGCGTGGGTTGGTTTTGGGTTTGTGGGGTTTTTTTTTGCTTTAGCTATGTAATAAAATTTTTAAGGCACTTCTCTTACCTTGTGGTTCACCATCAACCCACTGAAACACTTTATTGTGTACTATTTCTTTCCAACATAGACAGCGTTGCAGTAACTAATACTTCATTTCCAGCAACCATAAGGTGCTGTCCAAGAAGTTGACAAAGAAAAATGTACAAATAACCTCAAGATTCATCCTTTTCTCAAGCAATACACCCCTGGCCACAGGAGCTAGAGAAGAGGGAGGAAGAGCTTGTGCTCCTGTCAGGAATATCCCTCAACAAAATGGTTTACTTTATTTTGGAAATAATTAGGAATTGTATCAGTTCATCCACATCCTAAGTTTTATCTCTGGACACTGCATCTTATTATATTGTGTGCTATTTCAGTCAAGGAAAAAACAAAACAAAACAAAACAAAAAGGAATCTGACTTAAAAATTTTTTGTTATGTGCCACTTCATGTCCAGCACTAATAAAGCAACTTAAATGTAGCAAAGAAATGAGAAGTACCTGTGCTCTTTGCAATAATTTGGCAACACTATTTACCATCTCAGAACCCTGGAAAATGTTTGAACATCTTTTTTTTCATCATAGGGCAAAAAAATCACTCATGCAAAATTTGGCCACCCACTGACATGCAATAGTGTCCTTCTTTAGAATCATAAAATCATAGAATCATAAAGGTTGGAAAAGACCTCTGAGATCTCCTAGTCCAACCATCAACCCAACAACACCATGTCTACTAAACCATGTCCTGGAGTGTCACATCCACACGTTATTTGAACACGTCCAGGGATGGGGACTCCACTCCCTCCCTGGGCAGCCTGTTCCAATGCCTCACCAAACTTTCAGTAAAGACATTTTCCTAATATCTAATCTAAACCTCCCCTGGTGCAACTTCAAGCCATTACCCTTTGTCCTATTGTTAGTTACTTGGGAGAAGAGACCAACACCTACCTCACTACAACCTCCTTTCAGGAAGTTGTAGAGAGCGATAAGGTCTCCCCTCAGCCTCCTCTTCTCCAGAGTAAACAATCCCAGTTCCCTCAGCCACTCCTCAGAAGACTTATTTTCCAGACCATTCACCAACTTCATTGCTCTTCTCTGGACATGCTGCAGCACCTCAATGTCCTTCTCGTAGGGAGGGGCCCAAAACTGAACACAGAAAGACAGTTTTCTACTATTAAACAGATTATGTCTGACATCCTTCCAGTAGTTTGAGGTTCAATATTTCCCTAAGTGCATTGCTTCTGCTGAGTCATTTTTATTTTCTTTTAAGAACATATTGGAAAATACATTTAACCTCTTCCATTGGCTTATACCTCTAATGTTTTATCTCTTGTGTTTGTTGCCAACAATTGGATCAACTTCTCCTCCCCTTTTTTGGGGAGAAAGCTATCTTTCCCATGTGAAACATTGTTTTGTGGTTTTCATCTCCAGCTGTCTAAGCATCTCTATGCAAAGAGGTGCAGAGAGGTGCATATCCCCTGACTGGGGTAGACACAGTAGAGTGCTGCTCCATGAGTAGTACTATGACACCTTAAAGAATCACTCCTTCCCTATGGTAATTTGTAGTATTATAAGGAAGACAGTAAGTCAAAAGCAATGTCTTAATGAAGGGGCTGCCAGGAACAGGACTCTAGATTCTTGAAAAGGAAAAGGTTAAATTTCTCTTGCATTTGCTATTTTCTTACTTGTTTTACTTATTTTTCTTGCCTCATCTGCCACCACAGGGGACGGCTCCATCACAGGGATATTTCTCCCCACGGTTGTCCCTGTAGGGCAGGCAACAGCGACTCATTTATTCTATTTTATTCTTCAAATGCTCTTTTCTACATTTTCTCTCTTTCTTCCAATGACATTATATCTGTGCCAAAGTTTTTGACTCCATGCAATTTTCGACTTCTCTGTTGTTACTTGCAATTAACTTAACAACTTATCACTCATCCACAGAGGCTTTAAATAATTTATATTTCAGGTTTTACTCTGCAGTATATCCTCCCATTTTTTTTGCAAATTATTCTTTTTTTTTTTTTTGTCCTCAGAGTTCTTTGCTCATAAACACTGCCAATCTATTTTACTTAATACATTTCTGATTGTATTAAATTGGACGATTTACATGTTAATACACCTGTATTTGTATCCAAAATCCATCCCTAATGATCGTGGTACTTACCATATCCATTTTACTTAATAAAATTCAGTCTGAAGTTTTTCCTTGCTGGGTTGCCTGTAACACATACTGATATAAAAATGAGTTCTACATAAAACTCTAGTCCTCCTTATTAATGACTGAATAAATTATACAAATTAAAATTCCCTAGATATCAATGCAGTCACTAATCTAATGCTCTCAGCTATCTCTGAGTGTGCTTCCCTACCCTGAACCACAGGTGGTAAACACTTTTTTCCTTCCCCCTCAATATTCAATTTAAACTGACTCCATATTTCCACATTCCCCTTCATTTTTAATAATCCTCATCACAAGTTAAAATGAGTTATTAACTCACAGTGCCACTTTCCCCTACTTCCCCTTACCAAATATTCTGATGCAGAGTGCCCTCCAGATTCTTAATCTAATCACAGACACCACGTACTACACAATTAAGAATTGACCCAGGTTTACTCAAAGTTTTGTAAATAGTATTAATAAAATAAAAATAAAGTCTTATAAACACTGTCAATAGAAAGACTATCAAGACCTTGTATAGACTTTATATATAGACTTCATGTGTCAGTATGTTGTTATTTGCAGACCCTGAGAACCTCAATAATTGACCTGTAGCCAATAGTGCTAAGCACTTCAGAAAATGTTAGCTTGCTTACCCAGCAACTCTACAAAGCTGTTGCAACAACATTATTAATGCTGTTTCAATATCTACTTTTTGTATTCTGTGAAAAGCCATATATCTGCCTCACACCATTCAGTTGCAAGTCTAGATAAATGTTTAAATGAGAACTTTCATGAAAAAATAGTTTTTCTCTGAATTCTATAGAAAGGAAAAAGTACACACACCCCCAATATCCTTCTATGAACTGATTTAAGATCAACATTTAAAAGTTGTTGTTGTTTTAATAAAGAACAGGACAACCAGCTTTGTCTTTCTCCCAGAACACCATCAAACAGCCTTTCCAGAACCAACAGGGCAAAGATTTTGGTCTTCAGAAGGGGACCTTTTCTTTCTTCCGAGACTCTATGTAAATCCCCCAATATGCTATATGCATAATAAAGGGAATATGAAACTAAATAAAAATATCAGCAAGCTGCAGCAGTGCTTTAGAATGATTTCCTTTAGATTTGCACTCTGTCATCAAAATTGCTTTTGCTGTTTCCCCTCTCCCTGCCACATAGCTGCGTTGCCCCACTGCTTTTCCTCATATAATCGGTAGGATGGACTGGGTGACTGTGGTGCAACCTGCTGCCAGGTTCATACATAGTTATGGACAGACAGGCAAGTTATTCAGACTTTTCCTCAGCTAAAGGTACCAACTTGAGTATCTCCCCTCCAAAACCTCTCAGTTGTCATGAAACTTGTAGAATTTAAATAATCTTGGAAAACCTCCATCTTTCCATCCCATTTAGTTAAAACTGATCCATGGGTTCAAACGTTAACAGAAAACAGGAGGGTGGACACAGGGGACAGCATGCAAGCACAAACTTCCTTTTTTTAGGAGGCCAGGCTAAAAAGTAGGGAAGTGAATTATCCCTGTCCAATCTACACTTCATTGTGTGCCTCAGAGGGAACACCATGCCCTGAAGCCAGTTTTTCATATTCCTTCTCTAAATTTAGTAGTGTCAAAGAAAATCATGACTACATTTTGATTACTTGCCTGCCAGTGAGAGTATTTCCTTACTGCTTCCCTCATATGCGATAGGCCAGAAATCTCTATTTCTTAGTACTAAAGACTTAATTATATGACCAATCCTTATGCACCTGACCAATACTAATGCACCTTAAACTATGGATAATGAAAAATAAGTATCAAAATCAGGCATTTCTTTTCCTCATTCATAGAAAATGTATTTCCTTTTTCTGCCAAATACGAGAGCAGTATTCTGGACTGTGAATTTCAAAAAGAAGCTAGAGTTCTGCCTGTCTGAGGACAACTTGAAACTTCAGGAGGCACAAATGAAAAACAAGTGTCTGGAGAAGAGCACTTCTCCCGTTTATGCCTGTACATGATCTAGTTTGAAGTAACACAACCTGCCCAGCTGCACTATAGGACTATACAAGAAGTATAGATGGCTATCCTAAAAATAATTGTACAGATAAAAGCATGTATAGAATAGCCCGTAGTCTGTTACAGAGGTTGCTCCCTCCCCCCGAGCTGTAATATAATATGCTATTTTAAATCTATACATCAATGACGTTTATCTACAAGGTATATGTGCCGAGCTATGCAACTCAGCAGCAGACAATGAGTCAAGAACACCAGATAAATTAATGCAAGAAAATACTTTTTCTCATCTATTTTTCCAGTCCTTCAGCAGGTCAGGCATTTGTACAGGTATAAAACAGCGTTTATCTGAAAGTCAGCACTCCCTCTTCACACAGGTTTCTCAAACTCACCTCGACAGCTGCCCTTCAGTGCTATCCACTGAGCCACATGAACAGTTTGCAGAGCAAGTGGTCTCATAGCACAGCTTGTTTGCCTTGATTTATCAGTGGGAGGCAGAAGAGCTGCGTGCCTTGCTCTAGGTGAATATTTACGAGTTTACATTTCATATCAGTAAGAAAGGCATTTGAAAACCTGTAAAAAAAAAGCAAAGTTTGTCTCGGTCTAATATTGCACCGACTGGCATAAAAATTTGACTCTTCCTCTCAGCCTATCCTCTCTTAAACTGTTAAACAGAAAAATGCACCCAGTAAAGATGCATTTCTTCCAGAACAATTTAAAACCTTTTTTCCTTTTTCCTTTTGTAGTGACAGACTACATACTTGACAAAAAGCCTCTCAACTATCATTTCTTCTTTTCCTTCATGCTACTACTTCATGGTTCCTTTCAAGGTTTTATTCGGGAAG